>JAIUZE010009588.1:0-12868 GCA_022085475.1 Heliosperma pusillum | reverse complement strand
ATCAATCATACCTTTGGCATTGTCGTTTAGGTCATATAAACGAACGACGCATTAAGAGACTCGTTTCAACGAAACTTCTCAAACCATTTGATTACGAATCTTATGGTGAATGTGAATCTTGTCTTTTGGGCAAGATGACTCGTGCTCCTTTTACAGGAAAAAGGACACGAGCAAGTGAAGTATTAGGCCTTATACATACCGATGTATGTGGCCCAATGACTCTCCAAGCTAGAGGTGGTTACAAGTACTTCATTACTTTTACCGACGATTGGAGTAGATATGGATACGTCTACTTAATGAGGCATAAGAGTGAAGCTTTTGAAAAGTTCAAAGAGTTTCAACATGAAGTGGAAAACCAATTGAATAAGAAGATAAAAACCCTACGATCTGATCGTGGTGGTGAATATCTAAATTATAAATTTGATTCACACCTAAAAGATTGCGGTATAGTATCACAATGGACTCCTCCTGGAACACCACAATTAAATGGTGTGTCTGAAAGGAGAAACCGAACTTTATTAGATATGGTTCGGTCGATGATGAGTCTTACAGAGCTTCCTGACTCGTTGTGGGGATTTGCCATCTTAACCGCAATATTTTCACTAAATCGTAGCCCGACTAAAGCAGCCAATAAAACTCCATATGAGATATGGAAAGGAAAGGTTCCTTATTTGTCGTTTATAAAAATTTGGGGTTGCGAGGCGTTTGTTCATGAGAAGTCTAATGACAAGCTCGCACCCAGATCCGACAAATGTTATTTTGTAGGATATCCTAAGGAGACTCGTGGATATTACCTCTACAACCGTCATGAGGACAAAGTGTTTGTGTCTCGTGATGCTGTCTTTCTAGAAAGCGATTTCGTTTCTAAAAGGCAGAGTGGGAGCAAATTCGAACTTGATGAAGTTCGAGAGCCACAAACCGAAAATGAAGTGGAGGAAAACGTTCCCTCCTCGTCTGAAACGGTTATTGTCCCTAGAAGGTCCGGTAGAATTAGTTCTCAACCTGATCGTTACCTCGGATGTATCGAGGGAGATGGTGATTTATTACTTTTTGAAAGTGATGAACCCACAACCTACAAGTCGGCCGTTTCTAGTCCCGACTCCAAGCATTGGCTAGAGGCCATGCAATCCGAAAGGGATTCTATGTACGAAAATCAAGTATGGGACTTGGTAGACTTACCTGAGAAGGTGCGACCTCTTCAGTGCAAGTGGATCTACAAGATCAAGAATAGCATAGATGGACATAATGATGTCTACAAAGCTAGATTGGTGGCAAAAGGCTTCACTCAAGTTCATGGTTTACACTATGACGAAACGTTTGCCCCAGTCGCTATGCTTCGAGCCATTAGGATTCTCTTAGCGGTTGCCGCATTTTATAACTATGAAATTTGGCAAATGGATGTCAAAACCGCCTTCTTGAATGGGATTCTAGAAGAGGAAGTGTACATGACACAACCTGAAGGTTTTGAGGATAAATCCAACCCTAAGAAGGTATGCAAACTTAAGAGATCCATTTATGGTCTTAAGCAAGCATAAAGGAGTTGGAATCATCGCTTCGATCATGTAATTAAACAAAATGGATTCACTCGAAGTGTCGAGGAACCATGTTTATACATGAAGTTTAGTGGGAGCAAAGTTACTTTCCTTATCTTGTATGTGGATGACATACTTCTCATTGGGAATGATATACCAATGCTTACTTCTACCAAGGAGTGGCTTGGGAAACATTTCCAGATGAAGGATTTGGGAGAGGCACAACGCATTTTGGGTATCCGGATCTATAGAGATCGATCCAAGAGGATACTAGCATTAAGTCAAGAAGCTTATATAGATAAGATTCTTGATCGGTTCAAAATGAAAGACTCTAAGAGAGGCTTTCTTCCAATAGGTCATGGTATTACTCTGAGTAAATCCCAGAGTCCTACCGTCACCGAGGAGATTGAACGCATGAAGTTGATCCCTTATGCTTCAGCAGTTGGGTCAATCATGTATGCTATGATGTGCACTCGCTCTGACGTCGCCTATGCTTTGAGCATGACGAGTCGTTATCAAGCCAATCCAGGTGAGAGTCACTGGATAGCCGTAAAGAACATCCTTAAGTACTTACGAAGGACTAAAGATTCGCTCTTGGTGTTTGGAGGAGAGACTGAGTTGCGTGTAAAGGGCTACACGGACGCTAGTTTCCAAACTGATAGGGATGATTTAAAATCCCAATCCGGCTATGTCTTTATGTTGAATGGAGGAGCCGTTTGCTGGAAAAGCTTCAAGCAAAGCGTGACTGCGGATTCTACAACAGAAGCTGAGTACCTCGCGGCATCAGAGGCTGCAAAGGAAGCTGTGTGGATTCGGGAGTTCTTGGAAGGACTAGGAGTAGTCCCTACTGCCTCAGATCCCATCACGATGTATTGTGATAACAGTGGGGCTATCTTTCAAGCAAGAGAGCCCAAGTCTAGTAACAAGTCTAGACATGTACTTAGGTAATACCATGTAATTAGAGATTACGTGGAGAGGAAGGAAATAGATGTATGTAAGGTTGGGACAGACGATAACATCGCTGATCCTCTAACCAAGCCTCTTACAAAGGCTAAACATGACGGTCATGTCGTCTCGATGGGATTAAGACGAGTTCCTGAATTCCTTTAGATTATGTGATATGTAATAATTGAATGTTGTATCAATGTTTACATATATGATAATTGCATTCATTGTTCGAGTTTTGTATGAGCTCTTTTATTTAGTATTGACTAAATTTTATTACTTTGTTTTGTCCGAATTGGTTATAAGATAGGTTGAACTCAATTCAAGTGAACATGATGAACTTAGTAATCGTCCCTAGTCATTTGCATAAGGTGACGTCTCGCAATGACTAGATTGTAAGTCGATCGATGGTTGGTTCAGCACCAGGGAGTCATGGAGATGACTGATCGTTTACATAGACAGACTGTAGAGACACTCTGTCGGACAGTGACCATGATAGAGTCCCTTATCAAAATTGTTGAAGCCTGGTCGTGGCGGGGATTTCTATTATATTCCTATGAGTCGATTCTTTTGACTGGCGACCATTTACCTGAGTCGGTGTATTTTCCGATTGACTTTGGTTTTTGTCCTAGGTCGTGCCGTGAAAGGAGGCCGATGGGCATCTACTGGGTCATGGTGATTTGCATTATACAGTGTAAGTTGGGTCAAAAGGAATTGTCCACCCACGTTGGGTATTAACATCTTCGGGCCACTCGAGGAGTAGTGAATGGAAATGCGTGGCCACGCTCGGAACAGATCTATGGTAGATTTTCCGGTCAGACAGTTACTCTCCAGATCGAGAACACCACTCAATTTATTTTTCAAATCGCAAGTGCGACCTGAAAGACACCTTGCGATGAGTGGGAGGATGTGACGCAAAAGTGACAAGAGAATTGGTAGCACACAACTTGTCGAGACAAGTGGGAGATATTGTGGGAGTAGGAGTCCTCCGCAATAGTGTGGCTATATGCACAACTTGTATCGGACAAGTGGGAGATTGTTGGAGCAAGTGTCGTCCACAATAGTGCATTTATATTATAAATCTCATTTTGGAATATTAGTGGGATGACTAGTATTTTGATACTCCACGTCAGTTGATTAACGTAAATCGTTAACGGTCAGCTGACTAGAGTTAGACGTTATTGTCGTATGACGGCGGTAATCAACTGACCCCTTTCGGTCACACCTATAGGATGAGATCCAAACAGAAATCTAATTATTTGTATACGATACATATTAATTAGTACTTTATATATATATTTGATATATGTTTAGTTACGAGAGTTATTATTGGAAATTGAGTTACGAACTCATTCCGGATAAGTTTATTAGTCAATTATACGATAATTGACTGAATAAATTTTACGTCTTATTTTAATATGATTGAATAAGATTTAATTTAATGATTAATAGTTAATTCATTAAATTAGTTGAGGTTATGCATATACTTTGAGGTAGAGGTGATTAGTTAATTATATTTACAAGGAGTTGTAAAATAATCTAACTAGGCATTGTGGGACCCATTATATATTGATATAATGATAAAATATCACTTAAAAGTTAAGTGTATATTATTTATTAATTTGAGTCATATAATTGTTATATGATCAAATTACCCCTTAATTATACAAGATAATTAAACATATGATTATAAGTATTTGTGGGACAAATATCAAAAATCAAAATGGACCACATGACACTAGTGGGTGCCGAAATTTTGGTAGTGTATAACATGATGATTGTTGTTTCTTGTGTTACACTACATCATGTGATCATGTCATGTTTATGACACATGATCATGTTCTAATTCACTTCTACACTCATGCATGATTTGGCCGGACCTCTTGTGTCCTTAAATGGACAATTTTGTTGTTCATTTTGCCTTGCTTGTTCATTCTTATTTTGCATGTACATCTCACTAAAATCCTCATCTCTCTAAAACTCTCAAATACTAATATTTTCCTATTACTAGAGTAGTAATAAAATCTAATATTAGTTCATCTTTTCACTTGTGTTTTCTAGTCAAAAAACTAAGTGATTAGTTTGGGTTCTCTCTTGGGTGCATCTCAAAGGAGGTCTTCTAATTTGAAGATTACAAGGAGGATCATCTTTTTCTTTCTAGCACAAGAACAACAAGAAAGGTGTTTCTTGTTGTGCCCATATAACCGAAATTTCCCAATGTAAGGAAATTTCTTCTTACTTTTTATTATGCATTTTAATTTGCATGCATGTTACATAGATCTTTATTAAACACTAAATTAACAAGTAATTTAGTAACTAATTAGAGGAGTCTAATTAGGGTCTATGAACTTTCAAAATAAAGGTCACGACCGTGAAACTTCAGTCACGACCGTGAGATGGCAGTCACGAGCGTGACTTGTTTTTGAAAAGCCACTGCATTCTTTGTCACAGTTTCACGACCGTGAAATGACCTTCACGACCGTGAAACTTGTTTCACGACCGTGAGATGGGTTTCACGGTCGTGAAATGGATTTCTCGTGATTTCCTTTTCTTTGCTTCAACTTTCACGGGCGTGAAGCCTCATTCACGACCGTGACTCGGCTAATTCGACCATTTGCCCCAAATTCTTCACTCTTGTTCTATTTCTCGCTTCTTCATTAGCATTCCGCCATGTTTCCTTCATTTCATCTTACAAAAACAATCTCACAACACATTAAATCCCTCCCTCACACTCTCATTGACAAAAATTGCACTAGAAATTTACAAAATTAACTAAGTAACGGGAAATTGATTTAATTAATGATTCAATTGGCCAAACAAAAATTCGACCTCATTATCGTCAATTTAACCAATTTCCATGCAAACTAGTATCTATCAAGCATTAGTAAGATGAGTTAGAACTATATACAAATTTGTGATTCTTGGGGGACTTCACAAAACCCGTTCTTGTTCAAGAATTAATGAAGAGTAGTCGGCTTGAGGTACAAAGCCTCGACTACACCGATGAGAGAACCTTCCTTGTAGAGCTTGATTCGTTGCCCATTCACTTTGAATCTTTGGCCATCTTTGCTTGCCAACTCGAAGTCCCCATATCTCCCTACCTCGGTGATCAAGAATGGTCCCGACCACCGGGATTTGAGCTTCCTGGGAAATAGCTTGTACCTTGAGTTGAATAGAAGAACCTTGTCTCCACATTGGAGATCCCTTTTGAGGATCTTCTTGTCGTGAATGAGTTTGGTCTTCTCCTTGTAAGATTGGGCATTTCATAAGATTTGAGGCAGAACTCCTCAAGCTCCTGTAATTGGAGTAATCTCTTGTCACCGCTTAGTTTTGCATCAAGATTTAGTTCTTTGATTGCCTAATATGCCTTGTATTCAAGTTCTATGGGCAAATGGCAAGACTTGCCATACACCAACTTATAAGGCGACATTCCAATAGGAGTTTTGAATGCCGTCCTATATGCCCATAGTGTGTCGTCGAGCTTTGAACTCCAATCTTTACGGTGCTTTGAGACCACTTTTTCAAGGATAGATTTGATTTGTTTGTTGGAGATTTCGACTTGCCCACTTGTTTGGGGATGATACCCCAAACCGGTACGGTGATGAACACCATATTTAAGAAGTAGTGAGTCAAGTCGTTTTTCATGAAAGTGCTTGCCTCCATCACTTATTAAAGCTCTAGGTACTCCAAACCGGGGAAGATGATCTTCTTTAGGAAATTGATGACAACTTTGGCATCGTTGGTAGGGGAAGCCACCGCCTCAACCCATTTGGACACGTAGTCTACGGCCACTAGAATGTACCTATTCCCTTTTGAAGAAATAAAGGGGCCTTGATAGTCTATTCCCCACACATCAAACACTTCCACCTCAAGAATCCCCCTTTGGGGCATCTCATTCCTCCAAGAAATGTTGCCGGTGCGTTGACAAGCATCGCAACATTGGACAAAGTGCTTAACATAATGGAACATAGAGGGCCAAAAGAACCCGGATTGAAGTATTTTAGCAACGGTCTTGCTTGCCCCATGGTGCCCTCCATAAGGAGAGGAGTGGCATCCTTTCATGATTTCTTCATACTCCCATTGTGGTACACATTTTCTATACATCCCATCACCACACTCCTTGAACAATAAAGGAATATCCCAAAATTATCTCTTAGCTTCAAACAAAAACCTCTTCTTTTGATTGTGGTTGATGCCCGGTGGAAGAACACCACCCACAATGTAGTTGGCAAAGTCCACAAACCAAGGTGCTTGATTTTGAATGGTTTCATTAATGGCAAAGAGAAAATCATCCGGGAATGAATCATTGATAGGCATGTCATCTTTACTTCCATTGTAGCATAGCCGGGACAAGTGGTCCGCCACCGCATTTTCCGCACCCTTCTTATCTCTTATCTCCAAATCGAATTCTTGTAAGAGAAGGATCCATCTAATGAGGCGGGGCTTTGCTTCTTTCTTGGCAAGCAAATATTTGAGTGTTGCATGGTCCGTATAAACAATGACTTTGGAGCCAATCAAATATGAACGGAACTTATCAAGAGCAAAAACAATGGCAAGAAGCTCTTTTTCCGTTGTTGCATAGTTAACTTGTGCTTCATCAAGGGTCTTGCTAGAATAGTAGATGGCATGCAAAGCTTTATCCTTCCGTTGGCCAAGAACCGCGCCAACGGCATAATCGCTTGCGTCACACATCACCTCAAATGGCAATTCCCAATCCGGGGATTGCATGACCGGAGCCGAAATAAGAGCTTCCTTTATCCTAGCAAATGCCTCAACACACTCATTAGTAAAATGGAAAGGGGTATCCTTGAGGAGAAGTTGTGTAAGTGGTTTAGCAATTTTGGAGAAGTCCTTGATGAACCGGCGATAAAAGCCGGCATGACCAAGGAAGCTTCTCACCCCTTTGAGATTTGAAGGTGGGGGTAATTGCTCAATCACTTCCACCTTAGCTCTATCAACTTGGATACCCTTTTCCGAAATGAGATGACCAAGAACTACCCCTTCATTTACCATGAAGTGGCATTTCTCCCAATTCAAAACAAGACTCACTTATTCACATTTTTGCAACACCAATGACAAATTATGCAATCACAAATCAAAGTCTTTCCCATACACACTAAAATCATCCATAAAAACTTCCATGATAGATTCAATGTAATCGGAAAAAATGCTCATCATGCATCGTTGGAATGTAGCCGGGGCATTGCAAAGGCCGAAGGGCATTCTCCTATAGGCAAAAGTGCCATAAGGGCATGTGAATGTGGTCTTAGATTGGTCAATCGGGTCAATTGGGATTTGGAAGAATCCCGAATATCCATCTAAATAGCAAAAATACTTGTTTGAGGCAAGTCTTTCTAAGAGTTGATCAATGAAGGGAAGGGGGAAATGATCCTTTCTTGTTGAGGCATTCAACCTCCTATAGTCTATGCACATTCTCCATCCCGTCACTAACCTAGTGGGCACTAGTTCATCTTTATCATTCTTCACTACCGTGGTGCCACCTTTCTTTGGCACCACTTGCACGGGGCTAACCCAATCGGAGTAAGAGATTGGGTAGATGATCCCGGCATCTAGTAGCTTCATGACTTCACCTTTGACAACCTCTTGCAAGGTGGGGTTTAATCTTCTTTGGGGTTGCCTTCTTGGCTCATGGTCATCTTGCATATGAATTCTATGCATACACAATTCGGGGCTAACCCCCTTCAAATCATCCAAGCTATAACCAATAGCTTTCTCATGTTTTCTCAACACACACAACAATGCATTCAATTGATCATCATCAAGGTTAGCATTTACAATCAGGGTTTGCACTTGACTCATCAAGATAAGCATATACTAAGTTAGAAGGAAGGGGTTTAAGAGAAGGAGCTTGTACCTCTACCGCAATATCTACCGCACAAGAGGTTTGGATGATAGACTCAAGTCTTAAGAGTTGTTGTTCATCAAGCTCTTCTCCTTCCAAAGTTGCTTCAAGTAAGTCGAACTCAAACCCATGTAGCTCCTCCATGATATCCCTTGGCTCCAAAGTCAAGATAGCCTCCAAAGGGTCCCTCATAAAGAAGCTAGGTGTAACTTCTTCAACGAAGGCATCAATGATGTCAATGAAATAACATGCTTCTCCAAGATTTGGAGCTTTCATGGCATTTTGCAAGTTGAATGTAATTTGTTCATCTCCCACTTCAAGGGTTAGCCTCCCGTGTTTCACATCAATCACTGCTCCGGCGGTGTGCAAGAATGGCCTCCCGAGAATAATGGGGATTTGAGAATCCTCCGCCATATCAAGAACTATGAAGTCCACCGGAATGAAAAACTTCCCAATTCGAACCGGGACATCCTCCAAGACACCCAAATGTTGATTTGTAGATCGGTCCGCCATTTGAAGTGTGATGTTTGTGCATTTAAGTTCCCCCATGCCAAGCTTCTCACAAATTGAGTATGGCATCACACTCACACTAGCTCCCAAATCACACAAGGCCTTGTCAATTGTGATGTTGCCTATGGTGCATGGGATGGAGAAACTACCCGGATCCTTCAATTTTGGAGGGGTTGGGTTTTGTAGAATCGCACTACACTCACCGGTGAATGCCACGGTTTCAACTCCACTCAATGACTTCTTCCTTGTAAGGATGTCCTTCATAAATTTTGCATAGGCGGGGATTTGAGTGATGAGGTCGGTGAAAGGAATGGAAACCTCCAAATTCTTGACAATTTCCATGAACTTGCCTAATTGTTTGTCAAGTTTTGTTTTGGCTTGTCTAGAAGGAAAAGGTAGCCTTATCACAATAGGCTCCTCAACCTTCTTGTTCGTTGGTATCACATCATCATTCTTTTCGACAACAACTTGCTCACTTGAAGAGCACTCTTCCTCCTTGTCATCCAATTCAACAACCTCAATTTCAATTGGTCCACCATCTTCCACTTTGTCTCCCTCACCATTATCATCTTCAATTGGCATTCTTGGTCCCTCATAACTCTTTCCACACCTCAAATGTATGGCATTGGCGGTTTCATTTCTAGGTGGGTTACCTTGAGGAGGTAATTGACCCTTTCCCCTAGAGGAACTCCCCGAGGCTATTTGGGTCACTTGAGTTTCAAGCATTTTATTGTAGGCAAGGATGTAATTGATGATAATATCTTTGGCTTGGTTATCTTTTTGCAATTGAAGAATCGCTTTGTGAATGTCCATGTTTGGATCTCCAACTTGTGGTTGCATGGGAGGTTGATTTTGGGGTGGTGGGTTGTATTGATTTTGGTTGTATTGTGGTTGATTGTAGGAAGGTTGGTTTTGATTGTATTGTTGTCTTTGAAAGTTTTGTTGATTGTTTCTCATGGGTGGGGCAACATATGGTTGTGGTTGAGGGTTTTGAACATTTTGGCTTTTGTATGAGAGATTTGGGTGATTCTTTGTGTTCTCATTGTAGAAGTTGGAGTAGGGGGTTCTTTGCCTATAAGATTGAAAGGCATTCACTTCTTCCACGGATCCTCTACATTCTTGAGGATCATGACCAAATGTTCCACAACATTCACAAACCCCTTGAGGTAAGCTTGGTGCCATTACCATTTGGGTGACGGAGCTCACCTTATGCTTTCCCCTAGGAGTTTGCCTTGGCCTACTAAATTGTAAGTTATGGGCCGCCATCTCCTCTATTCTTGCCCAAGTTTGAGCATCATCTATTTCCGTGAACCTTCCATTTGATCCCATGTTCAAAATTCCTCTAGCATCTTCATAAAGTCCATTCCAAAGTTGTTGTACCAAGAACCACTCACTCAAACCATGGTGAGGGCAAGAACGAATGATCTCCTTGAATCGGTCCCAAGCTTCATAGAGTGACTCTTCATCCCTTTGCTTGAATCCGATTATCTTAGCTCTCAACATATTTGTCTTTTCCGGTGGATAGAACTTTTGATAAAAAGCTAGAGCTAGCTTCTTCCATGAGTCAATACCTAGAGCAACCTTGTCAAGACTCTTCAACCATCGTTTTGCCGCTCCAATAAGAGAGAAAGGAAACAAGACCCATCGGATTTGGTCTTGAGTCACTCCCGTTTGAGAAACGGCATCAGAATAATCACAAAAAGTCTCCATGTGTAGATGAGGGTCTTCACTTGGCATACCTCCAAATTGGTTCCTCTCCACCAATTGGATAAAAGCGGTTTTAGCAATGAAACTTCCGGTTAGATTTTGTGGTACGGGGGTGGTGTTTGGAAGAGTATGTTCCGTGGGAATGGAGTGAGATGAGAATTTAGGCATTCTTAGGAGAGTGGGTGGTTGGATGGTTTGTGGGATGGTTGGTGGGTGACGAGCTTATTTTACGGGGTCGTTAATTCCACAAATTAGCTATGCCAAATAACAATTTATAAAGCCAAATCTAGACTCAAACCAACCTAAGTAAAGGGTAGTAAGGGTAAGACAAGGATCGAACCCAAGGGAAGGCGATGAATGCTAAAAATCTAATCTAGACTCTTGCTAAAAACCGATTAAACAAACTAATTAATCTAACCACAAATTAAAACACTAATTGAAACAAAGACTTGAATTACTTACAAACTATGATATTCACAATGGTAAACATGTAGATAACAAATAGGAAGAGAGTTTTTCATGAGAAAAGATTATCAAGCCTAAAAATCACCAACACTAACTAAATACTCAAAGATTCAAATAAGGAGAAGTAAGCTAGTGCAATTATCCCAAGTTCCCCCACAATTAACAAAGTAAAGATCCCTCCTTTCCTCCCTTCTCTAATTATCTATTTCAAACTTCTAAGAATTAGCCACCATGAATTAAACCATCCATAAATGACCAAATACAACTAAACCCATACTTATTAAAACATAAGCATAAATAAAGATGTAAGCTTTACGCACAAAACCAAAGAAGCATGCTAGAATCATGTAATAAAACATTAAACCATGTCCTAAATACACAATAATCCAAATTCCACTCAAAAGATTCCAACTTTTAAACCAAAGTTACAATCTTTCAAGTTGCTTCAACAAATACCAAGACAAATCAACCAAATTCATCAAGACAAAGCAATTTAATCAAACAAACAATTACTAAGATGGTTAGCCTTAACAACAATTTATTCAACAATGAAATTCAAACATAGGAAAATGGAATTAAATAGAGAAGGAAGGATTAAAAGGCCTTACAATGCTAAAAGGGAAGAACTTGTTCAAATTACACTAAGCAAAAGAAGATTAGCTACCCATAGTCTTCATAATACAACCAATTTCTAAATAATAACCAATTACAAGAGCCAAACTTGAAGAACAAAGTAGAGAAATGCTAAGGAAAATATGATGTTGTATGTTGAATGCTTGATGCCCTTCTCTCTCTTCAGAATTCTTCTTTTATACCCTTGGTCCGCAAACCTAGGGGCCTTGAAAGGTGGGCTTTCAAAAGACAAGACGAGAAAGCGAAGAAAACCCGTGCTGAGAGATGACGCAGGCTGCGTCCTACGACGCAGGCTGCGTCGAGCACTGCCGAATTTTTGCCTTGTTTTCCTTCTTGACTTTCGTTGACCCAAGGATATTAGATCCCGCCTTGACTTCCATGGACCCATTGGGCTTGGTCTTCATACCTTGATGATTCATTGCTAGCCCACTCCAATTTCCGGGTTTTATGGGTCTCGGGTTTTTCGGGTTTGACTTTCATTGACTTTCGGGATTTGACTCTCAAAATTGACTTAAAATACTAAATATTAACATTATTACAAAAACTAAAATTAACATAAAACATAGCTAATGACCCGTAAAAAGTAAAACGAAAGACTCTAAAAATTGCTACTAGACACGACAATATTTGACGTTGTCAAACACCCCCACACTTGGACTTTTACTCGTCCCGAGTAAAACTCGAGATTAGCACAAATGACACGAGCCCAACAAAGTGTGTGTGGAGGTATTGACCTCTCTTCCTTCACTACACCCTTCTTATACTCCCTCTTAAACAATCCACCAATGACAAAAACAAAACAAAAAGACTCAATTCTTGTGACACTCTTCTCTCACTCCCCCTCCTTATATCATCCCTCAAGACTAACGACACGACATGCCACCTACTCCGACTCAAATCAACTCCTCCCTCCTTATAGCTCCAAATAAAGTAGTATGACCATCTTTGCCTTATCCCAAGGCATAGCGAGATGGTCTTTCTCAACAACCTCCATACAAATCCACTCCTTATACCACCCCCTTATTACTCCACTAATGCAAATCATGGTTACTTGGTTGGCCCCAAACTTCACAATTTGCACAACCAAGCGACCACCAACATAAATCCACCAATTTGAAACAAAGTTTTGTGACTCAAAAATAAAAATAATTGGGTTCCTAAACTAGCCTCCTTCCAAATTCCTCTTTATAACTCCCTTCTTATTCCTCCAAAA
>JAIUZE010009587.1:0-34495 GCA_022085475.1 Heliosperma pusillum | reverse complement strand
ACATGTGGTAAGACGTTCAACATCCAAGACTCGGTCAATCATAGACGCCGAGTACCCCAAATTCGGTCAACCTTCACGAAAGAGGCGGAAAGAGATCTATAGTCAAAAGTCAAGCTAGTACGCTACATGCAATAACACCACCTCGCAGGTATACAACATTTGACGGTCGGGTCGATCAACGCATTGCGTTCGCCTCCTAACAACGTCGTCATATCCCCACTAAACATGCATACAAGCATCAAGGATACACCTCATCGCTCCGACATTCCAGCCTTACGAATGGAAAGGTAGCCAAGGGAATGAGAGTACAAAGCACAAGACAAAATAGTGCTCAAACCGTATCATTTGTAAAAACCGACTCAAAGTGGGACATAGCAAAAACCGTCACGAAACATGTGATACAAGCGAATAAAATATCATATATCCAAAACATGAATATTATAAGTCACTACGTAAAATTATACGATAAACGGATCATACGAACTATTATAAATTACGAGTTTTAGAAGTTGTAGGAAAAATATACAGCCGTGTTCCAGGCCGGGCAAGTGACCGGTGGCCGGTGGGCCGGCTCAGAACACAGGCAAAATCCAAAAATCACATAAAACAGAGAAAAGTGGTCTAGGCCGGTCAGTTGACCGGTGGCCGGTTGGCCGGCACAGAACACCACACCAAAATCAAAACTTCCCATACTGATGTGTTCCAGGCCGGTGGGTAGACCGGTGGCCGGTGGGCCGGCCTGGAGCACCTCTTCATACAAAAATCCAATTTTCCAAAGAATGGTACTGAAGTGTTCTCAGCCGGTGGTCAGACCGGCGGCCGGTGGACCGGCTGGGAACACCCTTTCACCCGAGAACTTCCAACACTTAACCAATTCAATCCAATTCTCATATATACTTCTAATAATCATCAACAATCAATATATATCATCAATATTCATCAAATAACATCATTCATTAATCATTGCATGGTTTCTAATCTTCCTAATCGTATTCTAATACGATTTTCTAGCATATAAACATGTAAAACACGTAAGTGATACCGAGTAACCCTTCACCGTTACCTTTTAGCGACTTCACTAATCGTCAAGCTCCTCTTCAATAAGGTAATAGTCTTTGTCGGGATCTTGGAGGTCACCACCTACAAATAGATCGGAAAAATTAAAAAGATGAATAAAGTTCATCTTGAGAAAGACGGGAAATTTGAAAAGCGAGAAAGACGATGATTTTAACATCTATACGGATAGAGGAAGGTACGGGGAGAAGAATAAGATAAACTTACGTAAATTCTATCAAGTAACGAAGAAGTTACGTCAATTCTAAGATCGAATTCAAAGAGAGAAATTGGGTTTTCTTAGAGAAGAAGAAAGGGGTTTTGTGCTTGATTTTGTGTTGAATGAATATTAGGTTAAGGAGGGAGTGTGATGTGTAGGAAAAAGTCAAAGACGGTTTCCAAGTCAAGAAAGTCAAACCCGACTCAAAAGTCAAGAAAAGTCAAACTCGTCTTAAGACGGGATTTTCATGGAATCTCGCAGAAATTCCAAATACGAACTCGGAAATTCTAAATTCGACTCGGAACTTAAAATTCTAATTCAAAACTTAAATTTGCTGAAAAACTTTCGTAAAATATTTCTACTAGAAAAATAGGGTACATTTCCGGGTGTTACAACCATTTTATGTTTATTAACCTTAAGAACACCTATTCATTTAGTTTAAATCGTAGAACAATAATTAAACAAGTTTCCATTCATGCATGCATGAACTTAAGCACATAACAATCATCATAGTGTCAAATCCGGAGGTTGATAATTAACAGAATAAAAATCCGACTTAGACTTGTGTTATTGCTATGAAAAAAATATATGTCGTATTTATTCCTGTCTTTAATAAGTGTACAAAATTTTGTCATAATCCGTTGAGTAGTTTGCAAATGAAAAATCATACAAAAAGAACATGATTCTGGACAAACGAATCTGCTAGTCTCAATGTTTGTGTCTTAAAAAGTAACTTAAAAGCTTAATGAGGACAAACACTTTTACCACAATGAACTTAAATAAATATAAAGTATATTAGGTCCTGGAATCAACTCATTTGGATTTTTAATCTTTGTAATATACTTAAAAACATTTTGTGACTCATATTCTGACTACTAGTTAAAGATCCGACCAATAGTACATCTTAAACCTATTTTTTGCTAACATGGTATAAACATAAAAGTTGTTAGACTAAATACTAAACCTATTGGAGTTTCTTTCGTCCAAGAATATTGAGTATTTGATTTTATATGATATTTGCAACACAAAATGACAATCTGGAAATCTGATAAAATATTGTTCTTTAGATTGATAGTTGAGAATCTACCATTTTCGAATAGACCACTAGTAAATAAAGTTATACTAAAGATAAATTCTTGATATTTGACTATGATAAACTTTAATGAGAGACATGCATGTTGGTCTTTTGAAAACCGATATTTCGACTATTTAAACACCCGAACCAGCCCAAAACTTTTTGTAACTCGGAAACCGTCACGTTTTACTAAACAGAAATTTCAGAGGCCTTAGAGTCGTTTTTGGACTGTTAATATTTGACACTTAAAGTTGTAGGACATCGTAAAGAATCCAACCTAACTAGTCTTACCCCAAAACGTTAAGTAGCGAAGGAGTTATGACATTTTGAAGTCACTCATCAGAATCTGTAAAACCGTAAAATATGTATGAGATAATGAACTTGTATAAACCAAGAGTATAAGCTATAACTTGTTAAAATAAACGCACCAACTTGATAAAATACTCTTAAATATTATGACCATGAACTTAGTTTGCTTTCTTAATAATAAAACTCGGAACAAAACGTTCAAAATGGAAACATAACAAAAACCGAGTAAAATGCATAAAACCAATTGAACTAGTTAAGGACCGTCTGGAATTATTTAGTAACGAGTACTTTATGTATATTGTAGACTCGGGATTTGTAGAAGAACTTTAAATCTAGACCAGCTCATAAGGTAAGGGAAACGCTTGTCCATACACTTTTCTTGAACTATTGAGTTTTGTTTCAAATGTTATATTGTGTATAATGTTTATAATGGTTGTTATTATAAGTTTGTATTATTGTGATGAAATATTGAAAAATGATTGATGTTGTTCCATCCTTTGAAATGTTGAAATATAATAAAGGACTCATAACTTTTAAGAGTTTGAAAACCAAAACCGTTTGATCTTTTGTACAAGTTATGGAGATGGTTAATCTCAAGAAATGGATTTAATTGTGTGGAAATGGTTTTGATTTTTGGTTTGAACGGTTTTGGTAGAGGGGTAGGTTGTCCCAAATAATAAAAGGGGACCTCCTATACAGAGCTTCTGGTGGGGGTTAGTTGATCGAGACCCCGTCCTCTTATCTTCCTCCTTGGGGTTGGCCCTTGGAGGGGTGTGCACACTCGGGATTTTTGGACCGTTATTGTACATGGTTTGGTGAACCCCGTCTTATCCGGTTTAGGGCGAGGGAATCCTCTCCATACGGCCTCTATCCATTACTTACTAAAGAAAGTGAAGAAATGTTTTTTTCGAAGGAAAGTGTTTTAAGATTTGGAAGGACTAACTATTTTGGATCGGATTTCCTTATTTAGAAACTTGAACTTCTCAATGATATTCTACTTTCTTATGAATTCTAAATTTTAAGTAAAACTCTTATTTATGTATTTTTGGATTGTTTACCTTACTCAACATTATTGTTGACCCTCTTTTGTTTTTGTCCTTAATTGGAACTGCTATGACCACTATTGTGAGAGCAGATCGTGTGACAGGTAATCCAAGGAACTAGGACGTGGGAACCACGGGAGAGCGCGCGCGTTATTGTTTTTATTGGAAACCAATGTTTAGACAATTATCTTATTTTGCATCATCAAACTTATTCGCTTCCGCAAACATTTGGATTTGGTTGTAATCGGATTTTACTCTTTGGTTTTTAATTCACATGGACATTTACCCCTTTGAATTACATGATTTAAATACTTCTACTACAATTGGTTCAAATGTGACACATCCATATTCCGAATTTTACATGAAAACTCTATTTTTAAATATAACGGATTATGGGGGTGTTACAAAGTGGTATCAGAGCGGGTTTCCTTCTTGGATAGGTGATTAGATCTTCATATCTCTTCACCGCCCGTGAATCGACCGATCTAAGTAAATATTTTCAAAAGGTTTTCAAAATAATATTAATATTAATAACAATAATAAATGGCGCGTGTGAGATGAGTGTGGGATTGTATGGGACGTATGTTACGAATTGTTGGAATCGACTTGAATAATTGAACATTATGATTTGTAAGGGATATGGAAATGGTATGTAATGTTGTATGTTAATATGATTTGAAGTGAAATTGAGTATGCACATAATATGGTGTTACGAAATGGAATAATAACTTATGATGGTACTTGAAGAGGTGTAACATATTGAATTCGTTGAGATTATATACATGAGAATTTGTCTTATAATTCAAATTGTTATGTGATGGCGATCATTATTGGGAATGTATTGCATGATATGGCTATTGGTTCTATTCGGAGTGGGAACAAGATGTTACAGTTTTAGTGATTATATAACTAATTGAAGACGTGAGTTGTAAATTGTTTTAACACTAATGAATTATAGAGATTATGGATTTTGAGACTTGATATTACAAGTGAAGATTTACGTGGGAGTATAATCCTAGATTTAAAAATGACTAATAATATAATTAAAATTAAATGTTGCACTACTTATTAGCCTTTGATATTGTTTGTTGCGATGAGACTTAAAGTGGGACTATGCTAGTGTTTAATTGAGGTTAAAAAAAAAAAAATTGTGTACAAAGTTTGGACAATAGGTGGGCATTAAAATTTTGGTATATATAAGCAAAGTGAAAGTGTAGTAGGTATATTTGAACATTCTTTAAGGGACATTGGCTATAGGATCAACGTAATAGTACATTTTATTTAGGAACCTTAGTGTGTGGAGAATGTTCTATATGGTAAGGAGGGATATTGTTAATTAGTTGATGATATGCAAGAAACTGATGTAAAAGAGCTTACTTGAAAAGTTAGTTAAACTATATAACAAGGATAACTTTGAGAGGAATTTGGAACTTAGGGAAGTCTACATGACTGAATACACCTATTTGTGGTTGCTGATTAAGAAATATTGGAAATTTATGAGATGTAGGACTAAATATTTCTTCGTAAATGAGCGATGATTTGAGGTATTGATAAGTATGTTATTGTTGTGATAATGATACGAAAGTTATTGAGATATATCAGTAGATAACTTTTCTTGAATGACTATTATACCAATGATTCGATTTAACTTGGTGGATTATGATCAAGAACTATTTAGTTGAAAAAAAAAAGATGAACATTTACGCTATTATATTTGAGAATAATGATGATGTAATGTGAAGATCGGTGGTTTAGAGATAGCATGTGTAGAAAATAATTGATGAGAGGTACTTGCTGAGAGAATCGAGGTAATATGACTTGCTTAGCACAAATGGTTGTGGTTCTTAATCGAGTAGAATAATTTAAAGTAATTAGTATCAAGAGATCACTTTAATTTTGGTATACATAAGGAGAAAGAACAATTGAAACGTTTGGGATTAGTAGAACAATGGCCTAGAGTGATGTAAGTGAATTTTATTGAGGTGTGTTCAAGAACTAGTTTACTTATAGTAATAGTTATTTGAATTTGCGAAAAGAGTTGAAAGAATCATCTATTGGTTTGTAATATGTGAGGTATATTTGAGGCTCGGATGCGTGATGCATATAAAGTCTGGTTTTGTTTAAAATTAAAGGTAAATAGAATGAACAGTTTGTCCGAGTAGGATATATTATAATATTTGACCTCTTTGAGACGCTCTTTTAGACCTTGTGGACACATTAGTGAGAAAGATAAGTTCACGTGTTTGAGCTAGCTTACCAACCACACCATGAAATAAAAGACTTAGTTGGATGAATATGAAACATGTGGAGTGGTAAGAAATTATGTATGGGGAACAAAAAATTAGGGTAGTTAACTTTATTAAAGAAACAGAGTAGATAAGATCCGTAATTTGAGCTTATAGATTGTGATCATGATAACTATGGGCTATATAGTCTAAGTGGCCATAAAGAGTCGTTGATTAATTCTAAACAAAGAAAGGGAGAGGATATACGCCAATAGAGAATGCAAGAGAAGGTGATGAACACGAGGAAGAGTGTGATCTAGTGCGGAATTCGAGTGGGATTTCAATAGCGATAATTACGAGGATTTATGTAGTACACGTGGGTACAATCTAGTTATTAGGAACATACAAGCTAACTATATCGTGGATATTTATAATTATTTTATCTAAGACAATAAAGGGTGAATATTAGCTTAGACAATTATTAGCCTATTTATTATTCATACAAAGATGAATACTTGAGTGGTACAATGTTGGCCTACTGATTATGATAGAAAATTGGTTGAATAACCTTGGATGCTTAGTCCTGATGGTACAAATGACTGTTGAGGTATCAATTGTATGAACGGTAGTACGAGATGACGTATACACTGTTGATATTTAGTTTTAAGGAAGAATTTCAATCATGTGAATAATAATGTGAGATGTTATACATACGATTGTTGTCTAAATAACTGGGTGTGATATAAATGCTACATGTAGTAGAATGAGATACATCCATGACATTGAAATCGATTTGAGATCTTTAAGTCTCATATGTTGAAAGAGTGCAATGAGACACTATTTGTTTAAATGATATCACCAAATATTATATATCTATCTTTTATTGGAACGAAAGTAGTATGTTTAGAAAGAATAATAGTTATAAGAAATAGAATGGACACTGGGATAGTAGCTAACTGTGTGGCGTGATCTTGTGTAGTAAGTTGAATATTTACGTGTCCTAAGATATTAAGAACAAGCGATTACCAATATACTTAAGGAATTATTGTTGGCGTGTGGATTCAGTAAAGAGGCATGAGATTATGATTAATTGTGAAAAGATGATGTAATGTCGCGAGAAGTCAAAAGAGGATATGAGGCTTATATACAATTGTTCACCAAAGAGCAACTGGAGTTAATATTTGTGATGAAGTTAAGGATATGATTAAGGATACATATTTTATGGAAAAATAATGGACATGACCAATGGGACTTGAGTGAAAGATAAAAGTTTGACGTAGCACGATATTGATTGAGATTCTTGAGGAACACTTGGTTATTTATTTGAGGTAACTGTTATAACAATATGAAAAGAGTTTTCGTAGTTGTTGGAGGCTTGTAGCATGTGAAGAGATAATGTTTTAAGTAATTTATACTAAGAAGAATGTTATCAATTATGGTAATTAACCAATATAGGAAATTTAAGGGTGAATTTTCGAGGAAACCTTATTGACCCATTAGTGATTTGACGACAATAGAGAATGCTAAAATTAGTAGGCTATGTGTTGGTTTTAATGATCAATCAGGGATTTGAGATATACCATAGTTTTGTGGATGTGAGATGACGGATAAATGAATTGTGAAGTTCTCAAATAACGGTTAATTAAGGCCGCTAAATTAATTTCAAAATGGGATACGTGGAGTGTTATGAGGCTTAAGGTGAATGATGATACGACAGAGTAAATTCGAAGAATTAAGTTAATGATTACTAGAATTTCATGCGGAATCGGATTTAGTGAAATCATTATAGCTTTATATAATATAATTATTTAGCGATTTGAGGGAAAATTTGTTTCCATTTTTGAGGTAAAACAGATGAATTTAAGAGTTTTGGTTTAAAGGTGTTAGTAACTCCGCAAGAGGTTAATGGATGTTATGGAACACATGTATATGCGTAATTATAGGTGAAAATAATAAAGGTAGAAGATGCAATTTGATGAGGGAGAAAGTATTGAGCGTTTCTCGCGTAACTAGGGAATGGACCAGCATAGCGATCGATTATTAACCAAGAGTGGGAGATAAGTTGATTTTGTTTAGGGTATCACCTAGGAGAAGGGTTATGCGATTTCGTTAGAAAGGAAAATTAAGCCTAAACCCATAGGCCAATATAAGACCTTGGAAGTAATTGAGGAGGTATTATGGTCAACCAATGACGCCCGCACTTAGGAAGCCGAGGAAACCTTGGAGCTTATGTATCTAGAACTATTTTAGCTAAATATTTAGTTACGAGGACGTAACGTTCTTTAAGGGAGGTGGGATGTAACACCCACATCTTTCCCTCGTATATTAAGGAACGAAGTTATACTTGTTGCTCTAGAGGGATGTTTTAACTTCGAGGACGAAGTTTGTTTTTAAGGAGGGTAGATTGTAATACCCGTAAAATCCGTCAATAAAATATAAAGGAGTTTATAAAAAAAAAAAATAATAATAATAAAGATATGTATGAAGCTAAAATCAATAGGTGATAATATGGAAAATTTGGTAACAATGCGATTACCGCGATCTTAAGTCGCTAAATTTAATAATCAACTTTATCGTCACACATTGAGAATAAATGATAGTAAAATACAATACTTAAATAAATTCACTCATGGTAAAACAAGAAAGAACATATATAATTCTGGTGTCGATAATTGGTGAAATTGTATTGCATTTCGAAGTTGCATAAATCACCGTCTCGCGCATCTTTTTCTGTCGCGCGAAAACCCGACTCAAACACCAAATCCTAGCTGCCATAATGAGGGAAATAGATCCCCTTACCCATGCTTGTGCCGCCCTACCTACACCTCCCCCTTCCCAACACTTTTCTTTTTGTCTTTCCCATAACCACCCTACACCCCTACTCCCCCTCTTCCCAACACCCTTCTTTTTATTCTTCCCATAACCACTTCTATTACTCCTCACTCAACCTCCCACCAGATTACAATTCATTCAAACACATACACAAAAAAAATAATAGAAAGAAAGAGAGACTAGAGAGAGAAACCGAAAAGAGGAAGAAGAAGAAGGAGGGAGCATAAGGAGGAGGATCTAGCCTTAGCACCAAGATCCTCACTTGGTGAGAATGTCTAAACCACCATTTTATGTTTATTAACCTTAAGAACACCTATTCAATTAGTTTAAATCATAGAACAATAATTAAACAAGTTTCCATTCATGCATGCATGAACTTAAGCACATAACAATCATCATAGTGTCAAATCCGGAGGTTGATAATTAACAGAATAAAAATCCGACTTAGACTTGTGTTATTGCTATGAAACAAATATATGTCGTAGGTCTTCTTGTCTTTAATAAGTGTACAAAATTTTGTCATAATCCGTTGAGTATTTTGCAAATGAAAAATCATACAAAAAGAACATGATTCTGGACAAACAAATCTGCTAGTCTCAATGTTTGTGTCTTAAAAAGTAACTTAAAAGCTTAATGAGGACAAACCCTTTTACCACAATGAAATTAAATGAATATAAAGTATATTAGGCCCTGGAATCAACTCATTTGGATTTTTAATCTTTGTAATATACTTTAAAACATTTTGTGACTCATATTCTGACCACTAGTTAAAGATCCGACCAATAGTACATCTTAAACCTATTTTTGGCTAACATGGTATATACATAAAAGTTGTTAGACTAAATACTAGACCTATTGGAGTTGGTTTCGTCCAATAATATTGAGTATTTGATTTTATATGATATTTGCAACACAAAATGACAATCTGGAAATCTGATAAAATATTGTTCTTTAGATTGATAGTTGAGAATCTACCATTTTCGAATAGACCACTAGTAAATAAAGTTATACTAAAGATAAATTCTTGATATTTGACTATGATAAACTTTAATGAGAGACATGCATGTTGGTCTTTTGAAAACCGATATTTCGACTATTTAAACACCTGAACCAGCCCAAAACTTTTTGTAACTCGGAAACCGTCACATTTTACTAAACAGAAATTTCAGAGGCCTTAGAGTTGTTTTTGGACTGTTAATATTTGACACTTAAAGTTGTAGGACATCTTAAAGAATCCAACATAACTAGTCTTACCCCAACACGTTAAGTAACGAAGGAGTTATGACATTTTGAAGTCACTATTCAGAATCTGTAAAACCGTAAAATATGTATGAGATAATGAACTTGTATAAACCAAGAGTATAAGCTATAACTTGTTAAACTAAAAGCACCAACTTGATAAAATACTCTTAAATATTCTGACCATGAACTTAGTTTGCTTTCTTAATAATAAAACTCGGAACAAAACGTTCAAAATGGAAACATAACAAAAACCGAGTAAAATGCATAAAACCAATTGAACTAGTTAAGGACCGTCTGGAATAATTTAGTAACGAGTACTTTATGTATATTGTAGACTCGGGATTTGTAGAAGAAGAACTTTAAATCTAGACCAGCTCATAAGGTAAGGGAAACGCTTGTCCATACACTTTTCTTGAACTATTGAGTTTTGTTTCAAATGTTATATTGTGTATAATGTTTATAATGGTTGTTATTATAAGTTTGTATTATTGTGATGAAATATTGAAAAATGATTGATGTTGTTCCATCCTTTGAAATGTTGAAATATAATAAAGGACTCATAACTTTTAAGAGTTTGAAAACCAAAACCGTTTGATCTTTTGTACAAGTTATGGAGATGGTTAATCTCAAGAAATGGATTTAATTGTTTGGAAAGGGTTTTGATTTTTGGTTTGAACGGTTTTGGTAGAGGGGTAGGTTGTTCCCAAATAATAAAAGGGGACCTCCTATACAGAGCTTCTGGTGGGGGTTAGTTGATCGAGACCCCGTCCTCTTATCTTCCTCCTTGGGGTTGGCCCTTGGAGGGGTGTGCACACTCGGGATTTTTGGACAGTTATTGTACATGGTTTGGTGAACCCCGTCTTATCCGGTTTAGGGCGACGGAATGCTCTCCATACGGCCTCTATCCATTACTTACTAAAGAAAGTGAAGAAATGTTTTCTTCGAAGGAAAGTGTTTTAAGATTTGGAAGGACTAACTATTTGGATCGGATTTTCCTTATTTAGAAACTTGAACTTCTCAATGATATTCTACTTTCTTATGAATTCTAAATTTTAAGTAAAACTCTTATTTATTTATTTTTGGATTGTTTACCTTACTCAACATTATTGTTGTCCCTCTTTTGTTTTTGTCCTTAATTGGAACTGCTATCACCACTATTATGAGAGCAGATCGTGTGACAGGTAATCCAAGGAACTAGGACGTGGGAACCTCGGGAGAGAGCGCGCGTTATTGTTTTTATTGGAAACCAATGTTTAGACAATTATCTTTATTTTGCATCATCAAACTTATTCGCTTCCGCAAACATTTGGATTTGGATGTAATCTGATTTTACTCTTTGGTTTTTAATTCACATGGACATTTACCCCTTTGAATTACACGATTTAAATACTTCTACTACAATTGGTTCAAATGTGACACATCCATATTCCGAATTTTACCTGAAAACTCTATTTTTAAATATAACGGATTATGGGGGTGTTACATGGGGAAGAGCCAAGCATGCTTCCCCTTTTGATATTACCAAAACAATTAGGGTAGGTCTATGTTTGTAGGTGTAATCATGGTTTATGTATTAAAGCCATAAACTAATTACTACCCTAAACCACCCTCAAAATCTGGTGCATCCTCATAAAATGGATTCCATTTTATCATACACAATTTTTTCATTTGTAATTTGGTATGTCATGTACATGTAACATGTCATAAGATATTTTAATGCATATTTAACAAATAAAATATCATTATTGTTGGAGTAAGAGTCCTCCACAATAGTGTATTAATATATTAAATCTCATTTTGGAATATCCGTGGGATGACTAGTATATTGATACTCCACGTCAGTTGATTAACGTAAATCAATAACGATCAGCTGAGTAGAGTTAGACGTTATTGTCGTATTATGGCGGTGATCAACTGACCCCTTTCGGTCACACCTAAAGGATGAGACCCAAATAGTAAACTAATTATTTGTATATGATACAGTTTAATTACTTATTTACATATATGTTTCATATATGTTTGGTTACGAGAATTATTTATTAGAAATTGAGTTATGAACTCATACAGATTAAGTTTATTAGTCAATTATGCGATAACTGGCTGAATAAATTTTACGTCTTATTTTAAGATAATTAAATAAGATTTAATTTAGTAATTAATCGTTAATTCACTAAATTAGTTGAGGTTGTGTATATATTTTGAGGTAAAGGTAATTAGTTAATTATCTTTACAAAGTGTTGTAAAATAAATTAACTGGACATTATGTGACCCATTATATATTGATATAATGGTTAAATATCACTTAATAGTTGAGTGTATAATGATTATTAGTTTGAGTCATATAATTGTTATATGATCAAATTAACACTTAATTATACTAGATAATTAAGCATATGATTATAAGTATTTGTGGAACAAATATCAAAAATCAAAATGGACCATTTAGCCATGTATAGGCCGGATTCCATGTGAGTGGAAGGAATGATTTTGTTCATTTCTTTTCTTACACTACTACATGTGATTATGACATGTATGACACGTGAACATGATCATATACTATCCTACACTCTACCATTTTGCATGAGATTAAAATAAGCAAAATAATGGCTCAAAATTGAGCATGGTGACTGGCCAATGTGCCTATAAAAGGGCACTTTGGTTGTTCATTTCTTTTGCTCAATTTTTCACTTGTTTTTGCTATTTCCTCCAACTTCTCTCTAAAACTCTCAAAACAACTAATATTTCTATATTACTAGAGTAGTAAGAAATCTAATATTAGTCACTACTTGTCACTATATTTTTCTAGTCTAAAATTATAGTGATTGTTTGGGTTAGTCTTGGGTGCATGTTGGAATGAGACTTTCTACATTGAAAGTTTATTCAAGAAGGTTCATCCTATTACTTTTAGCTCAAGAAAAATAAGAAAAGGAGTTTCTTATTGTGCCCATTTAAACCGAAATTTCTCAATGTAAGGAAATTTCATCTTATGTTTATTTATGCCTTTATATTTGCATACATGTTACATTGATCATTAAATACTAAATTAACAAGTTAATTAGTAACTAATTAGAGGAGTCTAATTAGGTTCTATGGACTTTCATGTGGTATTAAAGCTAGCTTGTACCATGCATGTTCATTTTGGGCATTTTATTAAAGTTATAAGATAAGATAACCAATAAAATCAAAAATTAAAGTTTAAATATGATTTGGACGAATTTTTTTAGTGCATGCATACCTACTGACTTCAAAATGTTTGTGGTAAAATTTAGTGATTTTACGGATTTATTTGCTATTTATTATGATTTATGCCTTTTAAACCGAGTTAACATGCAATTTATGAGTTAAAAGTTAACTAAAAATAGATGCATGTTGATTCTGGATATGAAATTTTTACATGATCTCACATGCATGTCTTAAATACTGTATGTAAAATTTCATGACTTTTAATTAAGTATTGCATGTTTATTGATTTTTATAAGATAAAAGTCGATAATATGAGATTATAATGTTCATAAAATTGAAACGTCCTTTTATGGTCATGAATGTTTTTGGTACATTTTACTTTCTTATTTATATCATGTTGGTGAAATTTCATAATTTTTTTAACTATTTTACTATATTTAATGGTTTTATTTGATAAAACCGTTAAATACAAAGTTAATTGTTCATTAAATTAATTTAGAATTTTTGGGGAAGTGTATTATTTTTGAAGTTTCTGGAAATGTTCCAGAATGTACAAAATTTTTGGTTTTAAATTTTTATGATGTTTAATTTTATTTTGGGTTTATTTCATAAATGTTATGATTAAACCTCTATATTTAGCAAATACGATCAAATCAAACTAATTAAACACAAAAAAAATTAGTGGGGACTAATTTTGAGTTCTAAATCAGATTATATAATTAGTTTGATCTTAAATACGATAAGTGTTGATTGTTGAATTTTTAATGGTTGAAAATTGATAAAATCCATAAAACCGAGTTAGAATGAGCATGGCAAGTGTTTAGGGCGATTTTGGCATGCATTTTCCAGCATTTTATTTATGTTGTTTATGTTAAATGAATGAATGTCATTTATTTATTTTAATGCAAGTTGTACCTAATATGGCCTAGATTATTTTTAATTGATATTACCCGTAATGTAAGGGAATACCGATTCGGTTGTAATTTATTGCGATCTCGTATCGCCGTTTTCTAATAATTAATAATTTCATTTTATAGATCAAATGTATAATAGGAATTTGCTATGTATTCATTTTTATTTTTGTAATTATTTATTATGAAGACGGAGTTTTCCGAAGTCGGTGTTCCAAAAGACGGTGCAATTTTGGAGTTTTTCCATGAAGAGGCAAGGGACCAAGGAGTTGGTTTCCGATTTTTTAATCATCCGGTTAATAAGATTTGCTAGGTGGCCATACTAGGATTTATTAATTGTTAATTGCTTGTTTATGTTTTCCGCTCATGCCAAAATCGCCAACATGCATTTTTATTTCGCGATTGTCAATTCAACGTTATTTAAAATTCGCCGACTTAGTTCACTTATAGGAAATTAATAACTAAATTTTCAAGACCTCTCACACAACTTAAAATTGAATTGAGATTTAGCCTTACCAATTAAAGCACCTATGAATCCCGTGTTCAGTAGGACAACACAACGTGGACTTTTTTATCTCGGGTAAGTAGGGTGATGCGATCACATGCCTAAATTGGGTTGGTTTCAACGGGATAAACGTTATCTCGGGACTAGGAGACGGGTTTGGATGAAATCCGTCGACCGAGAGTTCTAGGAGTAGAATTAGTCAAAGTGTTGACTTACCGTTTATTACATAAAGGTGGCATAACATGTTCATTTTTATCTAAAATGCGGGTCTCGGAATCGCTTATACTATTTCGTGAGGGGTCATTATATTAGTGACTTGTTTAAAATTATTTTCACAAGTAAAATTGTTTAAAACATTGAATGTTAATATTTCCTAATTTTGTTGTAGTAATTCAATTCGCAAATGGCAAACAATAACAACAATACCGTTCAACTTGGCAAAGACTCATGGCTAAGGTCCGTAATGGACAAATGCATCTTAAAAGACGACGGATCTAACTTCGTCGACTGGGAGCAAACGATTAAGAGTGCGGCGTTATCGGATAACGTCTTGCGCTACTTGACCGAAACCCCTCCCAATGAACCCGGCCCAAGGGCCACTAATGCGGCCAAAGCCGCTTATGAGGAGTACTTGAAAGTATCCAATGACGTCAAGATGGTCTTGATTTGGTCAATGTCCTCTAGTCTTAAGCAACAATACATCACCCTAGGAGCATATGAGATATTCTCGAGGGTGACTTTGGCGTTTTCTCAGTCACCTGACATACGCCAATACAATGCTATGACATAGCTTTTTGAAGCCAATCTAGACAAGGACCAAAAGGTTGGCCCACACGTGCTCAAGATGGTTGAGCATGTGGACACTCTAGAGCGTCTAGGGGTTAAGATTCCAAAGAAGCTAGCGATTGGCCGCATCCTTCACTCACTTCCTCCCAAGTTCGCCCAAACTAGGGCGAACTATAACATGCACGGTATGGACAAGAGCTTTCACGAGCTCCATGCTCTCCTTACCCAAGTCGAACGGGATATGGAGGCAAGTGGGAGTGAGAAAAAGGATGTTCTTTCAATGAAGTTAAAGAACTTAAGTCTTGGGGTTCAAAAGGGAAAGGGCAAAGTTAAGACCCAATTTAAGAAGCATGGAAAAGGAAAGGGCAAAGCTATATTGTATAGCAATGCCAAGGCTAAGGGCAAGAAGCATGCCGACGCCGAATGCTTTTATTGTAAAGGCAAGGGACATTGGAAACGCAGTTGTCCCAAGTACTTGAAGGATAAGAAGAATGAATGTGTGACACCATCAGGTATAATCCTCTCTTCTCTCTATATGATAGATATTAACTATGCATGCACTTCTACTTGGGTATTTGACCGGATGTGGTTCTCAACTTTTTAATCATTTACAGGGGCTAAAGGACGTGCGAGCACTAGCCAAGGGTGATGTAGACCTACGCATGGGGAATGGAGCAAGAGTAGCCGCCGTTTCCGTAGGAACTTATGTACTCACCTTAGCTAGTGGTCTTGAATTGTATTTAAATAATTGTTATTTTGTACCCTCCTTGACCAAGAACATTATCTCCATATCCTTGCTTGATGCGGAGGGTTTCGCTTTTGTAATCAAGAACAATGGTTGTTCGTTTTCTTTTAATGATGTGTTTTATGGTAAAGCCGTCTCTATTGGAGGTATTTATGTTCTAGATAATGTTAATGAAGTTTATCATGTAGAGAGTAAGAAGCTCAAATTAGGTAAAACTAATCAATCATACATTTAGCATTGTCATTTAGGTCATATAAACGAACGACGCATAAAGAGACTTGTTTCAACGAAACTTCTCAAACCATTTGATTACGAAGCTTATGGTGTATGTGAATCTTGCCTTTTAGGCAAGATGACTCGTGCTCTTTTTACGGAAAAGGAACACGAGCAAGTGAGGTATTAGGCCTTGTACATACGGATGTATGTGGCCCAATGACTCTCCAAGCTAGAGGTGGTTATAACTATTTCATTACCTTTACCGACGATTTGAGTAGATATGGATATGTCTACTTAATGAGGCATAAGAGTTAAGCTTTTGAAAAGTTCAAAGAGTATCAACATGAAGTAGAAAACCAATTGGATAAGAAGATTAAAACCCTACGATCCGATCGTGGTGGTGAATATCTAAATAATGAATTTGATTCACATCTAAAATACTGTGGCATAGTATCACAATGGACTCCTCCTGGAATATCCCAACTAAATGGTGTGTCCGAAAGGAGAAACAAAACTTTATTAGATATGGTTCGATCAATGATGAGTCTTACAGAGCTTCCTGATTCATTTTGGGGATTTTCTATCTTAACCGCAATTTTTTCACTAAATCGTAGCCCAACTAAAGCGGCAGATAAGACTCCATATGAGATATGGAAAGGAAAGGCTCCTTATTTGTCATTTATGAGAATTTGGGGTTGCGAGGCGTATATTCATGACAAGTCTAACGACAAACTCGCACCCAGATCCAACAAATGTCTTTTTGTAGGGTCTCCTAAGGAAACACGTGGTTATTACTTCGACAACCGTCACGAGGACAAAGTGTTTGTGTCTCGTGATGCTGTCTTTCTAGAAAACAATATTATTTCTAATAGACAGAGTGGGAGAATGTTTGAACTTGATGAAGTTCAAGAGCCACAAACCGAGAATGAGGTAAAGGAAAGCGTTCCCTCCTCGTCTGAAACGGTTGTTGTCCCTAGAAGGTCAAGTAGAACTGTTCATCAACCTGATCGTTACCTCGGATGTATCGAGGAAGATAGAGATTTGTTACTTTTTGAAAGTGACGAACCCACCAACTACAAGTCGGCCGTTTCTAGTCCTGACTCCACGCATTGGCTCGAGGCCATGCGATCCGAAATGGATTCTATGCGCGAAAATCAAGTATGGGACTTGGTGGACTTACTTGAGAAAGTACGACCTCTTCAATGCAAGTGGATCTACAAGATCAAAATCGGCATAGATGGATATAATAATGTCTACAATGCCAGATTGGTGGCAAAAGGCTTCACTCAAGTTCATGGTTTACACTATGATGAAACCTTCGCCCCAGTCGCTATGCTTCGATCCAATAGGATTCTCTTAGCGGTTGCCGCCTTTCATAACTATGAAATTTGGCAAATCGATGTCAAAATCGCATTCTTGAATGGGATTCTAGAAGAGGAAGTATATATGACACAACCTAAAGGTTTTGTGGATAAATCCAATCCTAAGAAAGTATGCAAACTTAAGAGATCCATTTATGGTCTTAAGCAAGCATCCAGGAGTTGGAATCATCGCTTCGATCATGTTATTAAACAAAACGGTTTCACTCGAAGTGTCGAGGAGCCATGTTTATACATGAAGTTTAGTGGGAGCAAAGTTACTTTCCTTATTTTGTATGTGGATGACATAATTCTCATTGCGAATGATATATCAATGCTTACTTCTACAATGGAGTGGCTAAGGAAACATTTCCAGATGAAGGACTTGGGAGAGGCACAACGCATTTTGGGTATCCGGATCTATAGAGATAGATCGAAAAGGATACTAGCATTAAGTCAAGAAGCTTATATAGATAAGATTCTTGATCGGTTCAAAATGAAAGACTCTAAGAGAGGCTTTCTTCCCATAGGTCATGGTATCACTCTGAGTAAATCGCAGAGTCCTACCGTCACCGAAGAGATTGAACGCATGAAATTGATTCCTTATGCTCCCGCAGTTGGATCAATCATGTATGCTATGATGTGCACTCGCCCTGACGTTGCATATGCTTTTAGCATGACGAGTCGTTATCAAGCCAATCCAGGTGAGAGTCACTGGATAGCCGTCAAGAACATACTTAAGTACTTACAAAGAACTAAAGATTCGTTCTTGGTGTTTGGAGGAGAAACTGAGTTGCGTGTAAAGGGTTACACGGACGCTAGTTTCCAAACTGATAGGGATGATTTAAAATCCCAATCCGCCTATGTCTTTATGTTGAATGGAGGAGTTTTTTGCTGGAAAAGCTTCAAGCAAAGCGTTACTGCGGATTCTACAACAAAAGCTGAGTACCTTGCAGTATCAGAGGCTGCTAAGGAAGCTGTGTGGATTCGGCAATTCATGGAAGGTCTAGGGGTAGTCCCCACCGCTGCAGATCCAATCACGATGTATTGTGATAACAGTGGGGCTATCTTTCAAGCAAAGGAACCCAAGTCTAGTAACAAGTCTAGACATGTACTTAGCAAATACCATGTAATTAGAGATTATGTGGAGAGGATGGAAATTGATGTTTGTAAGGTTGGGACAGACGATAACATCGCTGATCCTCTAACCAAGTTTCTTTCAAAGGCTAAGCATGATGGGCATGTCGTCGCAATGGGATTAAGACGAGTACCTGAATTCCTCTATACTATATGATATGTAATAGTTGAATATTGTATGTTTACATATATGATAATTGCATTCATTGTTCGAGTTTTATATGAACTCTTTATTTTAGTTTGACTAAATATCAATACTTTGTTTTATCTGAATTGGTTTTATGAAAAGTTGAACACAATTCAAGTGAACAAGATAAACTTAGTACTATTGTCCCTAGTCACTCATATGAGGTGACGTCTCGAAGCGACTAGATTGTAAGTGGATCGATGGCCAGTTCAGCGCCATGGGGTCATGGAGATGACTGGTCGTTTACATAGGCAGACTGTATGACACTCTATCGGACAGTGACCTTTATAGGATCCCTTATCAAAATTATTGAAGCATGGTCATGGCAGGAATTTTTATATTATTGCTATGAGTCGATTCTTTAGACTGGCGACCATTTACCTGAGTTGGTGTAGTTTTCGATTGACCTTGGTTTTTGTCCTAGGTCGTGCCGTGATAGGAGGCTGATGGGCATCTTCTGGGTCATGGTGATCTGCATTATACAGTGTAAGTTGGGTCAACAGGAATTGTCCACCCACGTTGGGTATTAACATCTTCGGGCCACACGAGGAGTTGTGACTGGAAATGCGCGGCCACGCTCGGAAGAGATCTCTGGTAGATTTTCCGGTCAGACAGTTACTCTCCCAGATCGAGAAAACCACTCTATTTATATTTTTCAATCGCAAGTGCGGCCTGAAAGACACCTTGCGATGAGTGGGAAAATGTGACACAAAGAGACAAGAGAATCGGTAGCACACAACTTGTCGAGACAAGTGGGAGATATTGTTGGAGAAGGAGTTCTCCGCAATAGTGTGACTACATGCACAACTTGTATCGGACAAGTGGGAGATTGTTGGAGTAAGTGTCCTCCACAATAGTGCATTTATATATTAAATCTCATTTTGGAATATCCGTGGGATGACTAGTATATTGATACTCCACGTCAGTTGATTAACGTAAATCAATAATAGCTGACTAGAGTATGTAGTTAGACGCTATTGTCGTATTACGGCGGTGATCAACTGACCCCTTTCGGTCACACCTAAAGGATGAGACCCAAACAGTAAACTAATTATTTGTATATGATACAATTTAATTAGTTATTTACATATATATTTGATATATGTTTGGTTACGAGAGTTATTTATTAGAAATTGAGTTAGGAACTCATACAGGTTAAGTTTATTAGTCAATTATACGATAACTGTCTGAAGAAATTTTACGTCTTATTTTAATATAGTTAAATAAAATTTAATTTTGTAATTAATCGTTAATTTACTATAATTAGTTGAGATTGTGCATATATTTTGAGGTAGAGGTAATTAGTTAATTATCTTTACAAAGAGTTGTAAAATAAATTAACTGGACATTGTGTGACCCATGATATATTGATATAATGGTAAAATATCACTTAATAGTTGAGTGTATAATGATTATTAATTTGAGTCATATAATTGTTATATGATCAAATTAACACTTAATTATACTAGATAATTAAGCATATGATTATAAGTGTTTGTGGGACAAATATCAAGAATCAAAATGGACAATTTAGCCATGTATAGGCCGGTTTCCATGTGAGTGGAAGGAATGATTTTGTTCATTTCTTTTCTTACACTACAACATGTGATTATGACATGTATGACACGTGAACATGATCATATACTATCCTACACTCTACCATTTTGCATGAGATTAAAAAAAGCAAAATAATGGCTCAAAATTGAGCATGGTGACTGGTCAATGTGCCTATAAAAGGGCACTTTGGTTGTTCATTTCTTTTGCTCATTTTTCACTTGTTTTTGCTATTTCCTCCAACTTCTCTCTAAAACTCTCAAAACAACTAATATTTCTATATTACTAGAGTAGTAATAAATCTAATATAAGTCACTACTTGTCACTATATTTTTCTAGTCTAAAATTATAGTGATTGTTTGGGTTAGTCTTGGGTGCATGTTGGAATGAGACTTTCTACATTGAAAGTTCATTCAAGAAGGTTCATCCTATTATTTTTAGCTCAAGAACAATAAGAAAAGGAGTTTCTTATTGTGCCCATTTAAACCAAAATTTCTCAATGTAAGGAAATTTCATCTTATGTTTATTTATGCCTTTATATTTGCATGCATGTTACATAGATCATTAAATACTAAATTAACAAGTTAATTAGTAACTAATTAGAGGAGTCTAATTAGGGTTTATGGACTTTCAATTACATATCAAATAAATTACATTTAATAAAATTGACTAGTAATTCATAATTACATGTATATAAAATGGTCACATTAAGTCTAGTTGATATAATCTACAATCTTTTTGTAATTATAATCAACTAATCATTCTTATCTCAAATTGTTTCACAAACAATAATCAATTTTAGTAATATAACATTTAATTACCAAATTGAGTCTTATTTAATCATATTACAATAAGACATAAAATTCTCACTCATAAATGCAATTTGTTCATTTTAAGGATTTAATTAATCTGTATCAATATACAATTAATTAACTTTTCAATTAAGGGAATAGTCCTATAGGTGTGACCTTAAGTGATCAACTGATCACCACCGTCAAGCCACAGTAAAGTCAAACTCTAGTTAGACAATCGTTAACCGATTAATGTGGATCAGTTGATTATAATATTAATCATCCCTTTGTATTCTTGTTAATGAGATTTAATTAAGTGATCGCACTATTGTTGAGGTCACTCACTCCAACATAATTTGTATCAATAACGAATTCCAGAGACTTGATATGAACAAATCAAAATTCCAAGACCCAATTTTGATTTAAAGACGAAAACCCGCTAATATCGAATTATTAGGAATTTCGGTCGACAACAAAACATTTTATATGAAAGATTATATTTAGTTGCTACTGCGTTTAGAATGAAACCCGCAAAGTTTAGAATGAAAAGAGAGAAGATAAGGGCGGAACACTCGCATGCCAAAAAGTGAGATCAGAGGTCTCCTTTTATACTAGAAAATATGAAGAGTTTTGGAATAACTCAAACTTTGGCAAGAAATCACGAAAATATTCTAGAAACAAAGAAAACAGACTGGAGAAGGGGCGGAACATAAGCTGCGATCCTCCAAAGGGACGCAGCACCTGCTACGTTACTTCCCCGAAGGTTTCCTCCTTCGGAAGAAAGATTTCCACGTTTCTATTATGGAACTGCGGTAGATCTATACTTCCTTTTGAAAAGATACGAGATATATTTTACCATTAAAGATAGAACTTGAAGATTTAATAAATATCTAGAATATTCTAGCGCGTTGCGGCTCAGCATTTTAAAACAGTTTCTAGAAAATGAAGCGGTTTTCGACCCGGGTTCTAAATGAACTCTAATGACTGTCAAAACGAGCGTACCGGTGCGTAGATGACGACCAAGGGGTAGACACAAGTATTTGAGCTATCACTTGACGATAAACTTATGAATTGTCATAAATTGTTTCACGTACCAAACATGCGGCCCAATCATAAACCGTTGGCGGAGGTGTAGAACTGAGGTATCGACAACATGATATATGTTATGTGTGTTGGTGTGTCTTATGTTGGTTGTTGGCATGGGTATTTGTGTGGTAGGAGTATGAGTTATGAAATTCGAGGATGAAGTTCGTTCTTAAGAAGGGAAGACTATAAAACTCCGTATTTCTGTTTAGTTGGCACTCGGCCGAATAAAACTTACTCGACCGGGTGGATATGGTACTTGGCGGAGTGGAGTCCACGCGACCGAGTAGATTGTTTAGTCATTTGAAATAGCATTATATTCTTGACTACTCGGCATGTTGTACTCGATCGAGTACGACGGGTGTCGAGGATTAGTCAGACGGTTGATTAAGGATTAATAAGAGGAATTAGGATTCATAATTATCATTACGTTTCTCAAGCAAACCCTATTTCTTCTCAAAACTCTCTCTCTCTAATATCTCAAGAACATCCTTATCATCACTATTTTGCTGATTGTATTGGTAAGTATCTATACTTTGTGATTTGTATGTATTATTATAACCCTAATTGAATTGGGGGGGGGGGAGGTATCATGTGAAATATTGATTATATGATTATTATTGATTATGAGGGGACTTCATACAAGAGGAATTTTAGATAACTGCTGATAAGTGATATTTTGTACTAATTTATCCCCCGTTTTAGCTCGATTTCTATACGATTTATGCACTTTGTTAAGTGATTAATAAGCTAATATTGCTATTCTAGTTGTTTTGCGTCTTTTGACTCGTTTTATAGGAAATGAAGCGGTTTTGCTATATTTTCCTACTTTATGGAGCAAAGGCACTAGAATACGAGTTTTCAAGGAACCGATGATAGCCATTTCACGATTTGATTACGATTCCGCTACATTCTTCCTCGAATGGACTCATCTTAGATTTTGACTTTGAACTTCAAAAGGAAACATCAACCCAAGTCAAAAGGAGACTAGCCCAAGCCCAATTACGTATTGCATTGACCAAGACCAAGGCATAGGATTCCGTGCCCAAAAGACAGAATTGGAAAAGAAGGAGAATCCATCTTGCACACTTCCCCGATCGGATTTCCACTTCCCCGATCGGGTAAGTTTGCAGATGAGCGTTACTTAGCTCTTCTTATACCGAGCTTAAATGAGTGATTAAATGCTTTGTCTAGGGTATAAATTTGGACGAGAGATCAGCAGCCATGCAGCCCTATAAAAGCCAAGGATCATCTCACACAATTATCATCCTTTATCATATCTTTAGCTTACATTTACATACAATTAGCATACTTTCATAATAATCTCATAGTTTACTTCATTCATACAAGTTTTAGAATATAGTTTATGCAATTTCGTAGTGTTTCTCTACTGTTTTTATAAGCTTTTGTTATTGGGTTGGATAATTGTTCTTTACTTTATTTCCTACATAATTTGCATTCCAATTTCGGTAAATCTCTATCCTTAATTTACTTATGCAATTTTCAACATGAACCTTAATCTAATTAGTCTTGTTATCATATTATTGTGGTTAGGAAATCAATGTAAAAGCAACCTAGTTGAAACTAAAATATTGTCTATTATGCCATCTTTTATTTTACCTAATCATATAATTATAAAAATTATCATTAGAATCATTATTAGTATAATCACCTTAATCACTTTAGTATTTATATTCCATAGTTTAATTTCCTACATCTTTTTCTTATTAATTTACTTAATCACATAATCACATAAAATAGATATAATATTGTAGAATTATCATTGTGTAAATACAATAATTAGAATTGTAATATTGAAATGATTTACTTGTTAAATAAATTAAAAGGAGAGTAGATACCAATTGAACCATCTAGTTGTTTCTTCCTTTTGTTGTGTCAAATTCTATAACTTTGTTTAGTGGCCATAAATAATTGTTTGTATTAGTCAATTTCCGTCTTTGTAACGAGAGTTGGGATGGGAATTAGGACTACCAATAGGGGTTTAGTGACCTAACCATGCTGAGAGGACGTTAGGACCCACTAAAAAGTCGGTACGAATCCGAGAGGAATATACCGCTACAAGGCTTAGACAATCGTAGTAATTCTAATGTTGGTATCAATGAAACTTTTGAATCGTTTTACATGTATTTCTCTTTCTCTATATCAATTTGATTAGATCAATTTGACTAGATAGTTTATTTTACCGTATTAGATAGTTTATTTTATTGTTGTTTAGTTAGTTTACTTTATTGTCATTTTATTTCCGTTCTTAAACAGTTTACTTTATCGTTATTAGCTAGTTTATGAATTTAGTTAGATAGCTTTTCAATATTGCCATTTAAATATCGCCCTTAGTTAGATTTATTTTATCGTCACCTGAATCAGTACACTTCCCCGATCGGATCCGTGACAACCCGATCGGGTAAGTTGTCTATTTCTTGTTTTACATATTGTCACTTGTCATTTTATTTTATGTTAGTAGTTTAGACCACCACCTCAAATGACTCGGACTTAAATGAAAATCACTCCATAGCAATTCATAGTTAACACGTGCTCCCTGAGGATCGACACCCTACTTCCCTAATTACATTCCTTATGTTGTTAGCCTAAGTGCGGGTAATTATTTTTGTATCGGGACCGCGACATAACCGATCAAATTTTGGCGCCGTTGCCGGGGAGCACGGTTTTGTTTATCTATGAATTGTTGGTTTTTGTTTAAAAATTCTACCATTTTTAGGTGCAACCGTACCTAAAATCGTCACTAACTTTACTTTTTGTGTTTTTCTTGTAGGTTGACAAAAATGGTACTAACAAGGGAAGATCCAAGGTACCGGGTTTTTGAGCTCGCTAGTGGGATCCTAAGGGTCCATATGACTTTGATTGCTCTCATTGAGGGTAACCAATTTAGTGGTAAACCAAATGAAAACCTGTCACACCATATCCAAACCTTTTGTGAATTGTGTCAAACCTTTATGAGGGAGGGATTCACCCAAAACCAAATTAGAGAAATTCTTTTTCCTTTATCACTAAAGGGAGAAGCTAAATGGTGGTTCACCCATCGTTTAAAGGAAGCCACAAGACCGATGGAGTGGGAAGAGATTGTTATCGCTTTTCATCGTAGGTTTAGAACCACTATGTCAAACCTATCAATTAATTCACAAAAAGAAAGTGGGGAAGGTTCACAAACTAATGGGGGAGAGCGAAAGAAAAGTTGAGTGAAAACTTCAAATGATGTTGACACTACCATTTCCTTAGCCTGTCCCGTTCAACCAAAAGAAACCATCCCAAAAAGCACTTTATATCGCCCAAATGTTTTCAACCCATTTACCTCATTAATTAACAACACCTTGTGAAATTTGTGGTGGAATAGGGCATGTACCTCAATGATGTGGGAACAAACTCACACCCTTAAACCCTTTTCACCCACAATTTCGCCAAACTCAACCTACTAATACTCATACAAATCCACACTCCTCCTTTCAAAATGATTAATTTATAGCTAAAATAGATGTCAAGTTAAGGGAGGTAACCCAAGCCCAACATAATATGTACTCATACTTCTTTTCTAGCTTAAACTCACTCAAATCAACCATTTTGTCTCTCCAAAAGAGAGTAGAGGAGTTGACCCTATCGAGTTCTAGTCAAAACACCCAAGGGAGTGAAGAACCATCGATTGTCACAATTGACATGATTAGTGACAAACCTTGTGATCATCCTCTTGGAAATGGAAAGAGTAAGGAGCCTATCTTTAGGTTACCCCATGAACTTTGCAACAATCCAACACTAGCCCGACCAACCAAAGTCCCTACACATGTGGAGACATCCCGTCTCGAAGCTTTGATCATGACATTGATAAAAGCTCAAGGGAGATTAGAAGAAAGAGTTGTTGAAACGACAAAAGCAAATGATGAAGCTTTCTCAAGGTTAGAGGCGAGGATTGGCAAGATATCTAGAGAAAAAGAAGCAACCAAGGATTCTCACAAGGAACCTACCCTTGAAGAAGGGAAGATTATCATTCCTTCGAAACTTAAGGATCCAGGTTGTTTCAACATTTCTTTCACGATGTGTTTTCATAAGGTCAAAAGTGCATTGTGTGATTTAGGAGCCGCTATTAGCGTCATGCCTTTTTTCGTCTATCATGACCATTGCCCAATACAAATGAAGTTTACTAATACTAGCCTTCAACTAGCCGATGGATCTATGCATACTCCGGCAGGAATTGTGGAAGATGTCCCAATACGGATTGGATACTTCCTCATTCCCGTTGATTTTTATGTCATATTTTCAAAGAAAGAAAGGGACGACTATATTATATTATTAAGACCCTTCCTGAATACGGTTGGAGCTTGTATAGATGTGAAAGGAGAGAAGATCATGTTTGAAATAGATGGATCAAGTGCCACCTTTGATAAAAAGGGGAATGTATTGAGCGTTGGAGATGGCGACCTCGAAGCTTTCAAAGCTTCGTGTAGAGTCTATTGATCGAATACGAAAGAAGGGGGTGAATTGAGTATTAAAAACTAGCCCCACTTTTTCGATTTATATGATATGTAATTAATTATTTGATCTTAATGAATTAAAACCAATTAATTAATTAATCAAAGTAAGCGTAAGTAACGAAATAACGAAAAGTAAAGAGATAAGAGAGAGGCACACGATTTTTGAAGTGGTTCAGTTTCACACGTTGAAACCTACGTCCACTATTCTCGATTAATAATTCTTAGTACCTTTCCACGGATTACAAAAATTATCAACCCACTCGTATAATCAACACTATGATTATAACTCAAGGTGAGTATCGCTAAATACTCTATACTATCTTACGTTAATAAGAAAGTACAATATAACTCACACATATTCCCGTTAAAGAATTGTAAGCTTATAATGATGTACTATTATCCAATAACGTATTTCACTCAAGCGATTAATAATAATTGATGCACGACTCTTTTGAAAAACAAACTCTAAAAATAATAAATATTTTGCTCAAAGGTTTGCTTTAAAACGATTTTGGAAAATCAACACAAGTATTATGTGTGCCGTGTGATAGTGTGTATTTCGTGTATTTTCCAATTGATATGTGAAGGAGTATTTATGGTATTAGAAGTATAAAAAATCTAAAACCCTAGCTTAATATTTAAGAAAGATATTTATCTTTAATATCATAAAATAATATTTGCTTATCTTTTAGAAATATTTTTATCTCAAAATATCATTTGGTTTATCTTATAGAAATATATTTATCTTTATATCTCAAAATATTGTTGTAAAGATATAATAGAATCCTAGATTAGGTAAACAAGGGAAACAACCTAAGGAGACCGATATCCCCTAGCTCACAAAACCCTAGGAGGCACGCAACCCTAGGAGGCACGATCCTAGGTTTCCATGAAACCATAGATGGCTGAAACCCTAGGTGAGCTAATTAGGTTAACAACAAATTGAGATTGAATATATTAGAAACCCTAGGTAGCATGACAACTCATAAATTGTATTACTAACCAATAGAATCTCATAAATATATTCTCTATTAAAACTTTTGATAAATATAAAAATACTCTTTCACTTTTGAAAACATTTAAAATATTTTATTTCCAAAATCATGCATCAACATTTATCATCCAAAGTTATAGGTTAAAGCTATAACTTTGAACATAAAATCTCTCGAATGGAATAGTTACCGAATGACGACCTATACTATCTAATCTTCACAAAGATTTTCAGTATACTGATCATCTCTTCATCTTGATCACAAAGACCCTCCATCGCGAGTCTTGTGTTGTTTGAGGTAGATCTTGCTTGAAGCGATTTTCTTTAAAGTTATGACTGGGTAGCTATAACTTCCATGTAAACTTCCAAAGTTATTCCTGAAGTTGTTATAACTTTGTCTCACAGTCTTTGTCAAAGTTATGCCTGAAGTTCTTATAACTTTGATCTTTCTTCTCATAATTGTTGCTAGCTATAATAAAACTAAAGCACACAATTACACGCATAAGATATATCGAGTAAAGCACATTATCACGTAAACATATGTCATTATCAAAACTATAAAATTGGTCCAACAATTACATATATTCAATATGTATGAGAGTTAATTATTAGAAATTGAGTTATGAACTCAAATTCGATTAAATTTATTTTTCAATTATGCTATAATTGACTAATAAATTTATAAAATCTTATCTTATTTTTATTATGACTAAGAAGTTTAAACTTAGTAAAATTAATCGTTAAATTACTAAATTAGTTGAGGTTTTGAGATAGAGGTAATTAGTTAATTATATTTACAAGGAGTTGTAAAATAAATTAAGTAAGCATTGTGGTACCCATTATATATTGATATAATGGTAAAATATTACTTAAAATGTTAAGTACATATTATTCATTTATTTGTGTCATATAATTGTTATATGATCAAATTAGCACTTAATTATACAATATAATTAAGCATATGATTAATAAGTATTTGTGGGACAAATATCAAAAATCAAAATGGATCAAATTAGGCCTCACATGGCCGGTTATAGTGTAGTCGGTAGTGATGATGGTTGCTCTTATTCATACTCACAAGTAACATGTGATTATGACATGAATAGTAAACCTAAAATCATTTTACTCAACACTACTGTAACACCCGGAAATGTACCCTATTTTTCTAGTAGAAATATTTTACGAAACTTTTTCAGTAATTTTAAGTTTTAAATTATAATTTTAAGTTCCGAGTCGAATTTAGAATTTCCGAGTTCGTATTTGGAATTTCTGCGAGATTTCATGAAAAAGTCGTCTTCAGTCTAGTTTGACTTTCTGGACTTTGGAAATCGTGTTTGACTTTTTCTCTACACAACTCACAACACACTCCCTCCTTACCCTAAAATCTCATTAAACACAAAATCAAACCTAGTTTTCTTCTTCCTTAAGAAATCAATTTCCCTCTTTGATTTCCATCTTAGATTTGGCGTAGTTTCTTCGTTACTCGATAGAATTTACGTAAGTTCATCTTATTCTTCCTCCCGTCCCTTCCTCTATCCGTATTGATAATAAAATTATCGTCTTTCTCGCTTTTTAAGCATTCCGTCTTTCTCAAGATGAACTTTATTCATCTTTTTACGATCTAATTGTAGGTGGCGACCTCCAAGATCCCGACAAAGACTATTTCCTTATATAAGAGGAGCTTGACGATCATTAGAGACGCTCAAAGGTAACGGTGAAGGGTTACTCGGTATTACTTACGTGTTTTACATGTTTATATGCTAGAGAATCGTATTAGATTACGATTAGGAAGATTAGAATCCATGCTAGGATTAGTAAATGATGTTATATGATGAATATGGATGATATATATTGATTGTTGATGATTATTTGAAGTATATATGAGAATTGAAATGATTTGGAAATGATTTGGTTGAGCTTTGGAAGCTCTCGGGTGAAGAAGTGCTCCCAGCCGGTCGACCGGCCGCCGGTCTGACCACCGGCTGGGAACACATCAGAAACTTCCTTGGAAATTTTAAGTTTTGCATGATATGGTGCTCCAGGCCGGCCAACCGGCCACCGGTCAACCCACCGGCCTGGAACACACCTGTAAGTGAAGTGTTGATTTGGTGTTGTGCTCTGTGCCGGTCGACCGGCCGCCGGTCGACTGACCGGCCCAGACCCCTTTCCTCTGTTTTTTGGGATTTTGCCTGTGTTCTGAGCCGGCCCACCGGCCGCCGGTCTGTTGCCCGGCCTGGAACACGGCGGTATATTTTTCCTACAATTTCTAAAACTCGTAATTTATAATAGTTCACATGATCGGTTTATCGTATAATTTTACGTAGAGTCTTATAATATTCATGTTTTGAATATCTGATATCTCTTTCGCATGTATCACATGTTTGGTGACGGTTTTCGATATGTTTCCACTTTGAGTCGGTTTTTACAAATGAGTCGGTTTGAGCACTATTTTGTCTTGTGCTTGGGATTCTCATTCCTTTGGCTACCTTCCCGTTCGTAAGGCTGGAATGTCGGAACGGAGAGGTATCCTACTGCTTAATTGCGTGTGTAGTGGGCATATGACGACGTTGTTGGGAGTTGAACGCTATGCGTTATTCGACCCGGCCGTCAAATGTTGTATACTTGCGAGGTGGTGTTATTTGCATGTAGCGTACCGCTTGTTATGTGTCTAGATCTCTTTTCCCTTTTCCTCACCGCCTCTTTCGTGAATGGTTTGCTAGCTACCGAATTTGGGAGTCCTCTCGCGTCATATGATGACCGAGTCTTGGATGCGAAACGTTTTATATCGCAGGTCGAACTGGAAAATGCGATCCCGGGATTTCTTGCCAGATTTTAGACTAGACCGGTATTATTATCGTGCGTCCGAAACCGGATGAAATTAGTGAACTATACGAAATGTGATGTGTACTGCGTTACAGGAAATGCTTATCCCGTGGATTCACTGTTAAGTCTACTGGCCAGTGTCAACGTGCTAGTTAAGCGGTGGGTGTCGTTTCATTTACCCGTTGGAGCGCGGAGTCCTTCTTACTTTGTTTATACTTGAATGCGTGATTTCATGATTGAGTATTCATGATCATTGCATGACTTGGCATGGTTGTTTGTCGAGTCTCAATCTTATCAATCTTATACCGCTAACGGTGAGATGCAAGCCCTAGTGAGCGTATTCGATTGCCTAAGAGTGTCTATCCCGAGTCTTGGAATAACATGATGGTTACGGATTTTGATTTCTATATGATCTTATCTTTATATCTCGTATTGCCTATTTATTCTTATCGCAACTCACATGTATACATATATATATGCATGCTTTACTTTCGTATGACCTTATGTGTACGTTTGATGTAATATGGCTGGGAGAACCCGGAGTTACTCCCCACTGACTGTGGCATTCATGTTTTTCATGGATGAACAGGTTGCATGCTATGGATGACTTTTTGGATCTGATATTTTTGGGTTCGGGTGTGAGCTAGCGGGCGTTGTCCCTGGAAGTTCACCTCTAGACGATAGTAGCTAGTTTTTGTTAAACACTTGTTCTTTGCTAACATTTGAAGAGACCCCGTCTCTTTGTTGTATATTTTCGCGTTTAGTTTGTAACATTTTGACACACCTCGTGTTATATATAACTTGCATGTTTAAAGGTTTTTAAAATACCGTATTTCCGCATATTATTCACATGCTTGTTTGGTTTATTATTCCGCATTCGCGAGGGTTGTCACAGTTGGTATCAGAGCTTTGCCGCCCCACGCCACACTAACCCTAACTTAAACTACTTGACCGGGAAACTAATCAATGAGAGAGTTTGGTCAAGTTTAAGGACTTTACTTGGTAGTCTATTTGTTTATGCTAATTGATAGGAGTAACTTAAATTGTTTTTGTTCTTATGAAGATGGTTAGACCGCGGTCAGCTGATAATATTATGATGGAGGCTCTTGCTCAAGTGCTGAAGAATCAGCAAGATGCCGCTCTAGCTAATGCCAACCAAGTTCACCCTGGAAGGGAGGACAATCAACAAGGTGGTTATGCATGGGTGGCGGGTCAAATTGCAAGGAGTAAGATCGTGCCTTATGGTGGTGAACCGGATCCTACGGAGCTATCCGATTGGTTCCGTGAAATGGAAAAGCAGTTTGATCTTTACCAAGTCCGGGAAGAGGATAAAGTAGGGATAGCAAAGCACTTTCTAGTGCGGGAAGCCGACAATTGGTGGGCTATCACTAGTGCCACTGCCGTTCTTGAAGAGGACTTTAATTGGTCTTGCTTTAAGGCTCTTGGGGAGGGTAGGTTTTACCCTAAAGAGCTTAAACAGCAAAGGCTTAAAGAGTTCATTGACTTTAAGCAAGGCAACCTATCGGCTCAAGATTTTACAACGGAGTTTAATAAACTCGCTCATTTCGCGCCAAGGCTTATTCGTGATGATGAAGATCGTGCTTTCTATTATCGCAATAAGTTGAATGCCGTGCTTCCAAGTAAGGTGAGAAGGGGTACCGCATCCTTTGGAGATCTTTATGATGATGCTTTGTGGGCCGAGAATTCAATGAAGGCTATAAGGGATGAAGCTTTAATGAATAATCCCTCTCCTTCTTATGCTCCGAGGCCGAATGCTTTTGGGAAAAGGCCGTTTTTTCCGTCTTCTTCGAATTCCTATGCTAGCAAGAGGAGGTTTAATCCTTCTTCCAATGCAAGAAATCCTTCTCCTTTTATTCCTAGAGCTACTTCAAATGTAGTTCATAGACCTTATGCTCCTCAAGCTCAAGCTCAAGGTCGTGTATGTAACCGTTGTAGGCAACCACACCATCCCGGTGTGCCTTGTTCAAACCGACCTTATCTCTGTTACTTTTGTCAAAAGGGTGGTCATCGTTATGACGATTGCCCCGATCGAAAGTTGCCCCCTCCTCCTCCTAAGCCTAAGGGTTCAATCTTTGTCATGAGTCGTGCCGAAGCCGACGCTCATCCCGAGATCATTACGGGTATGTTCTCAATCTTAGAGCAACCGTGTCTTATTTTATTTGATACCGGTGCTTCAATGTCTTTTGTGTCATCGACCTATGCTAATAAGTTATCTATCAAACCGACATCTAGTGAGGATACTTCCATATCCTTACCATCCGGAGATATTATCTCTTGTTCTACTCTTTATCCAAATGTACCTATATCTATTTCGGGTTCTATATTTCCCGCAACTCTCCTTAAGTTTCCTCTAGGAGAGTTTGATATTATTTTAGGTATAGATTGGTTAGCTATGTATCATGCTAGATTCGAGTGTCGTGATCAAAAGATTTTCTTAAAGAGTCCTTTAGGTGTTAGAGTAACCTATAAGGGATCTCATCCCCGTAAAAGTGTGTCTTTAATTTCCGCTTTGAAGTTGGTAAGTATGGTTAGAAAAGGTTACCAAGCATTCTTGTGTGTTGTGACTTCTTCAAATACCTCTTTGCCAAGTATTGAAGATGTGCCTATTGTTCGAGAGTTCATTGACGTATTCCCTGAAGATTTGCCCGGGATTCCTCCCGAGAGAGATGTCGAATTCTCTATTGATCTTGTCCCTGGTTCTGGTCCAATTGCCAGAGCTCCTTATCGTATGGCTCCTTCTGAATTGAAAGAGTTAAGAAAGCAGTTGGATGATATGATTGAAAAGGGTTTTATTCGACCTAGTGCCTCGCCTTGGGGTGCTCCTGTTCTTTTTGTGAAGAAGAAGGATGGTTCTATGAGGTTGTGTATCGATTATCGTGAAGTGAATCGGATTACAATCAAGAATAGGTATCCTTTACCTAGAATTGAAGATTTATTTGATCAGTTAAAGGGTGCTTCTACATTTTCGAAGATTGATTTGAGATCAGGTTATCATCAGATTCCGGTTAGAGATGTTGATATTCCAAAGACCGCTTTCAGTACGAGGTATGGCCATTATGAATTCAAGGTAATGCCTTTTGTATTGACGAATGCTCCTGCTATCTTTATGGATCAAATGAACCGCACATTTAAGTGATATCTTGACAAGTGGTGTGGTGTATTCATAGCTGATATCTTATTTTCTCCAAGTCCTAAGATGGCATGCTACTTCATTTGAGGATTATTTTGGGGTTCTCTACTACGTCGTCAGAATTGGTATGCTAAGTTCTCTAAGTGGTGAATTTTTGGTTACCTCAAGTGTCCGTTTCTTGGTCAATGTGATTTCTAAAGAGGGTGTAATGGTGGATCCTTCTAAAATTGAAGCCGTTGTTGATTGGAAGAGTCCGACTGATATTAGAGAGATTCGAAGCTTTCTTGGTTTAGCTGGTTATTATCGAAGATTTGTCAAGGATTTCTCTAAGCTTGCAAGGCCTATGCCCCAGTTGTTGAAGAAGGAAACCAAATTCCTATGGAATGAAGCTTGTGAAAATGCGTTTCAAGAATTAAAGAAGAGGTTAACTACCGCTCCGGTGTTGACTTTGCCTGAAGATGGAGTAGACTTTGATGTCTATTGTGATGCTTCTAAAATGGGGTTAGGTTGTGTCCTTATGCAAAATAGGAAGGGGGTGGCTTATGCTTCAAGGCAGATTGAGAGTTCATGAAGTGA
>JAIUZE010009586.1:0-15390 GCA_022085475.1 Heliosperma pusillum | reverse complement strand
GTTAACTATCGTTACAATCCAAACATGCATAGACACAACATTTTAAAAGCACAATTTCTTTATCCAATTATCATCTTTTAATCAATCTAACATGGCTACCCTACACCCTAGAAAGGTGACTACTCACTCATGAATATGTTTAAATCTAAGATGATATTAACAATGAAAACTAGGATAGACATGTTTATTTGATTTTGACGCTATTTAAAGACTCTCTATATGGCGATAATAACGACGCTAATTGACAATCTAAGAAATGAAATTACGATTATAACAACACAAAAACGAATCTAAGATAATATGGCTTTGCTTTGACTTGACTTGACGTTAGTCAAAAGGAGTTGAAACGTTTCATCTCCCTTTGCTTTGACTTGACTTCCATCATCCCCCTTGACCTCTTCAATCGGGTTTGTTGATAGGGTTTGATGTAAAGCGATGAATTCTTCCGCCTAATTGATTGATCTTCCGACAACTACAAAACTGTCTTTGCTTCTTCTCTCTTTTGAATTAGTGAACCTTCTTGAAATGCCTTTCTCTTGGTCAAACTTGCTTCTTCAAATCGTCGGGTTCTAGGCAAATGCTCGGGAATATAGAAAAAGGGCGTAGAAACGTCACTTTCCCTACAAAACAGGTTAGAACATAGGAATTCGCCTAGAAGAAGATATTAGCTCATAAAGTGGCTTAACAAAGCACAATTGACATACAAAACCGAGCTAAATCGGGGGTTAAAATCATACAAATATTCACTTATCAAGGATGTAATATGTTTAGACTTTCCCGAACCTATCTTTGATTCAAGGACTAACAAATGGTACCCTGGAAATAAAGTATTCCTGGATTGCAACTATATTCCTAACGCCGTCATGACAGTTGGCACAATAAAGAAGGAGTTGGGCATGCCTTTTAGGTCTACCCAACGCTAAAGAGTTGGGCATAAAGAACTTGATAGTACATGGGGATTCGTCTTTGGTTATCAACCAGGTCATAGGGTCGTGGAATATTAAGAGCGTTAGTTTGTCACCCTACCAAGCCAAAATAGAAGAGTTAGAAAAACTTTTCGATGATATACAATATGTTTATCTCCTAAGGGAGGAAAATCAATTCGCTGATGCATTGTTAAAATTGGCAGCTTTGATAAATATCCCTGACCATATGGATAGTATGCCTTTATTTGTTGAACGAAGATCGGCGCTGGCGTAAGTTAATGCAATTGATGATGCTGAGGGAAATGAAAGAGAACTCTAGTATGCGTCAATTCTAAAATTCAAGGAAACGGGAGAATACCCTGCAGGTCTCGATGTGCGTAGTTAATGCGCATTGCGAATGTTATCAACTGAATTCGTTAACACTAACGACGGGCAGTTATACAAAAATACCGCGCAAGCTATTTTGTTATCATGTGTCGACAATAGGAAGATAGAAAAGGTTGGAAGAAATCCATGATAGGGAATGTGGACTACACATGAATACTCACATGTTAGTTCGAAAAATCATGAGACTTGGCTACTATTTGACGACAATTGATCAGATTGTCGTAAGTACGTCCGACATTGTCACAATTGCCAGATATTCGCGAATGTGCAACATATGCCACCTTCTGTGCTATACACCATGCTGTCACCCTGACCTTTCTCAACCTTGGGAATATATATAATTGGGAAAGTAAACCTTTCTGGAACAGGAGGGCATTGTTTCATTCTGGTTGCAATCGGTTACTTTACGAAATGGGTAGAAGCCAAGCCTTATAAGGTGCTAACTGCGAAGCAAGTTGCAAAATTCATTCAGAATGACATCATCTGTAGAATTGCTGGAAAAATACAAGATACTTCCAGGCACACTAACACAAATGCCAAAAAGTACAAGATACAAGCCAAGACACACTTCCAGGCTGGAACTGTCGAATTGCTCGAAAAATACAAGATAAAACGCCAGAAATCATCACCTTACCAACCTCAGACTAATGGTGCGGTAGAGGCCGCCAACAATATAGTTACGATTATTATGAAAAAGATAAATGAGCATTACCGTGAGTGGCCAGATAAGATACCTTTCCCGCTATGGGGGTAAAGAACTTCAATTTGAACCGCAACGGGTGCAACTCCGTACTATTTGACATATGGGACAGAAGCAGTCCAACCTATTGAGCTAGAAGAAGTACCATATTTGAGGATATTGCTTGAGAGCCAAGTCCCAGAAGTAGATTGGGTTCAAGCTAAGCAAGATTCACTAATAATGCTCGATGTGCGGCATCTAACGTATTGTATCAAGTCCAGCTTTATCAGAAAATGGTAGAGCGATCTTTTAATAAGGGGGTGAAGCCTCGAGAGATCAAAGAAGGTGAACTCCTATTGAAATCAGCTTGTGCACTACTAATAGTTGACCCGAGGGGTAAATTCAAACCAAACTGGGTGGGTTCTTAATTGGTGAAGAAAATTATGACATGAGGCGCAGTCCAATTGACTAATTTGGATGAAAATGACTTCTCTAACCCAACGAATTTGGATCAGTTGAAGAAATACTATCCTTAGGACCTCATTCTGAAATGTTATGAAATAATGTTCGAATTGCATTGTACTTAGATTAAGTTTTGAGTTCAACATTTCTTGCCGCTGCATGTAATGTTTTAGTAAGAACTACGGTCTCAAATTGATTCTGTTGAAGAGCAGATACGTAGGCAACTCTTTATAAGGGTACAACCGACATTTTGTAAACAAAAATATAATTTTTGATGCATAAACTGGAGATTTATAATAAATAATACTTGTTTATTCTAATAAATCTCGGGCGAAGCCCTTACAAACATATCAAAGGAAAGAAAATGAAAACGTAATAGTAATAGTAGATAATAAAGGCTGAACTACTGCCTATCCTTAGCCGGGTCGCGTGTCCTGTCACGAGGAAAAGATATCTCACCCATCATCACCCTGGCCCGTTTCTTCGGGGGGAGCACACTGCCTTCTCCCGGGCCCAGTCTCTCTTTCTCGATCGGCCGAGGGCCAAGCCTTTCTGCAAGTGTTAGGCCGCTACCACTCATAGTGCCCAGTCATCCCCATACGCTAGGAGCATTAGGATTAGCCCTAGGATTTGCGTAAGGTCTAGGATCGATCTCAGAATTCGAGATCAATCCAGTAAAAAATGCCCGACTCTCTAAACATTTGACATTATCCTTCCAATCGGTCACATCAGCTTTTTGCAATCTCTCCTCATCTCGGTGCTTGGTTCAGTAGTCCATTTAAGGTATGAAGAATAAACCCAGGTTTACTCCCGGGGATCGGGAACGTGCCATATGGTCTGGTGATGCTCGGCTTGAAGCCAAGACTGACATCGAGAGTATGAAATAATGTCAGGGGGACCCTGCACAGCCTCTATGTCTGGGATAACTTGTCGACGAGCAAGCTGTCGAAGTATTCGATCCGGATAAATGCAAACAGAATAGTCGAAACCTAGTAAAGGGATATACCTTGTGTGTTCGATATCAGGTAGTCCTGTAAATGAATTCAGGTAAAGCCATGGTAGTGCCCAACAAACATAAGAACCCGCCCCAGTGGTCAGATTCTCTCGCCAGTAAGGGGACTTTTCCTAAAAAACATAACGTCTTTGTCGATTGGTGAGATGCTTGACGTAGTCTTTTTCTGAGTTAAATAGTGGGTTGATCAACCCAAGCCTCTTAGTAAGCCAAAGCTATTTAGAAAAATAGGGAAAACGGGTCAAAAAAGATTAACGAAAAAAAAAAGACGAAAAAAATACATAAAAAGACAAAAAAAATGAAAAGAAAAAAGACAAAAAAAAAAGAGAGAAAAAGAAAAAATAGAAAGAAGAGAAGAAGAAGAAGGGGAGCCACACCTATAGAAGACGGGATAACCCCGCAAAAGGAATATTTAGGTCAGCCTTCGGAGCATCCAATCCTCTAATGGTCCCAGCCAATATGATCAAAGCCATATTAGCACGATTTTCCATTTGTTCAACAATCCGGAGGAGTCTTGCCTGACCACGATAGGATAACATTTCTATTTACCCTTCGAAGTAGTATAAGTGCAAAAGAATGAGACCATAGGCACATCGACGGAATACGTTAGAAGTGTCCGGTACATGGGCACGTTATAATCTATACAGTTAAAGGTTAACCCTATAAACATTTCTATTCACTCGTCCTCCTTCAACGATAGAATGGGTCTCCTCACCGGTTAACCCACAATAGTCACGATATTTTATGCCCCAGTTAGAGGTAAGATCAGGAAACGCAGGCTCCTAGGTAGTTCCCCATCCCCCTAGGACGGTGAATTCTTCGGGAAGGGGGCTGATTTCCCCCTCTGGAAAAGCAAAGTGATAAGTGAATATTTGTATGATTTTAACCCCCAATTTAGATCGGTTTTGTATGTCATTTGTGCTTTGTTAAGCCATATTATGAGCTAATATCGTCTTCTAGGCGAATTCCTATATTCTAACCTGTTTTGCAGGGAAAGTGACGTTTGTACGCCCTTTTTCTATATTCCTGAGCATTTGCCTAGAACCTGACGATTTAAAGAAGCAAGATTGACCAAGTCAAAGGCATTTCAAGAAGGTTCACTAATTCAAAAGAAAGAAGAAGTAAAGACGATGTCGCAGTTGTTAGAAGACCGATCAATTAGGCGAAGAAATCATTGATAAGTGAATATGTGTATGATTTTAACCCCCAATTTAGCTCGGTTTTGTATGTCATTTGTGCTATGTTAAGCCATTTTATGAGCTAATATCGTCTTCTAGGCGAATTCCTGTGTTCTAACCTGTTTTGTAGGAAAAGTGACGTTTCTACGCCCTTTTTCTATATTCCCAAGCATTTGCCTAGAACCCGACGATTTGAAGAAGCAAGTTTGACCAAGTGAAAGGCATTTTAAGAAGGTTCAATAATTCAAAAGAGAGAAGAAGTAAAAACAGTTTCGCAATTGTCGGAAGATCAATCAGTTAGGAGAAAGAAACCATCGCTTTACATCAAACCCTATCAACAAACCCGACTCAAGAGGTCAAGGGGGATAATGGAAGTCGAGTCATAAGCAAAGGGAGATGAAACGCGAGTGAAAGCTTCTAGAATGCAACTTACCCGATCGGGTAAGTGATGTACCCGATCGGGTATCCCTGCTGCTTCGAGCAAATTGCTTCAACTTCCTCCTTTTGTCCTATATGTTCAATGCTCGACCCCTTCCCCACGAAACCCTAATGCTATATAAAGGATGCTCCAGCCACTCTTCTCAACACAATTTTCTTCTACATTTCTCTTTACAAAACCTAGATTAGGAGGAAGGGAGAACTAGCCTCTCTTCTCTCATTTTCTTCTTCTTTTTCATCTTTAGTTCTTAGTTTATTTCTGTCCTTTCTACATCAAAATCTTAGCTTAGATTAATAAGAATTTCAATCTTTGTAATCTACTTTGTTGGGTTCAAGTGTTGTAATTCAAGGAACGATTATTCTATGCAAGGGATTTCTATTATTGTTATCACTTTCATTGTTGATCGTCACCTAGGTATTCCTATTTTATCCTTTGTTTAAATGTCTTTATGTTTTCCATTTTATTTTTATTTTCTATCCATGTTATCTTAGATTCATTTTAGTACCGTTATAATCGTCGTTTCATTTCCTAGATTGTCAATTTAGCGTCCTTATTATCGCCACATAGAGAGTCTTAAAATATTGTCAAAACCAACAAAACATGTCTATCCTAGTTTTTATTATCATCATCATCTTAGATATAAACATTATCATGAGTGAGTAGTCACCTTTCTAGGGTGTAGGGTAGCCATGTTAGATTGATTAAAAGATGGTAATTGGATAAAAAAAAATTTGCTTTTAAAACATTGTGTCTATGCATGTTTGGACTATAACGATAGTTGTCGATTCCTGATCAAAATCATTGACTAGAATGGAATTCTTTTCCAAGGTAGAGATACGCGAATTGAATAGACAAAGCATGACATGGTGGATTAAGACCTAGTAAATTGCCTAAAAGCCTGCTAGACCATCTGATCTATGATTGTAATGAACACATCATTCTTACGAACTCGCAATGAATTATTTGCATGTCCTAAATCCAATTTAATCAATATGTCAATCTACATGTGTGAACCTACTTCCCTAGATGCTTTTCATTATTGCTAATTCATCATTTGCTTTATTGCTTTCATCTTCAATTGCTTTTATTTTATTTTCATTTATGCTTTTTGTTAGTTTAGACATCATAATCCCAAAGCCCAGAACTCGTTAGATAAAACTCAATTGTAAGACAATTCACATTCTATAGGAACACCATCTGCCTGAGGATCGACCCCTACTTCCCTAATTACATTAATTTGTTATTAGCCTAGTCTGGGTAATTTATCTTTGTATCGGGCCTGCGACAGGCTCGGTCAATCATCGTTTTACATCAAACCCTATCAACAAACCCGACTCAAGAGGTCAAGGGGGATAATGGAAGTCAAGTCATATACAAGGGGAGATGAAACGAAAGTCAAAACACCCAGATTGCAACTTACCCGATCGGGTAAGTGGTGTACCCGATCGGGGATGTCTGCTGCTCCGCACTTTTGCTTCGACTTCCTCCTTTAGTCCTATATGTTCAATGCATGACCCCTTCCCCACGAAACCCTAATGCTTTATAAAGAGCTTCAGCCACCACACTTCAACATATCCTCTTTACACATTTCTCTCTTCTCTTCTTACACTTCTCTTTAGATTAGAAACCTAGATTAAGGGGGGAGAGCCTAGCCTCTCTTCTCTTGTCTAGAACATTTTCTTCTTCCTTTTGTCTTTAGTTCTTAGTCTATTTCTGTCTTTTCTACATCAAAACCTTAGCCTAGATTAATAAAAGTTCCATCCTTGTAATCTACTTTATTTGGTACAAGTATTGTAATTAGTGGATCGACTATTCTATGCAAGGAATTTCTATTACGGTTGTTTATATTGATCGTCATCTAGGTATTTCTATTTTATCTTTTGTTTAAAGTCTTTATGTTTCTTATTTGATTGCTATTTTCTTTATATGTTATCTTAGATTCATTTTCGTATCATTATCGTCATTTCATTTCCTAGATTATCAATTTAGCGTCGTTATTATCGCCATATAAATAGTCTTAAAATATTGTCAAAACCAAATAAACATGTCTATCCTAGTTTTTGTTATTAACTTCATCTTAGATTTAGACATCACCATGAGTGAGTAGTCATCTTTCTAGGGTGTAGGGTAGCCATGTAGGTTAATTAAAAGATGATAATTGTAAAAAAGAAATTGTGCTTTTAAAACATCGTGTCTATGCATGTTTGGACTAAAACGATAGTTGACGATTTCTGATCAAAATCATTGACTAGTATGGAATTCTTTTCCAAGGTAGAAATACGTGAATTGAATAGACAAAGCATGACATGGTAGATTAAGACCTAGTAAATTGCCTAAAAGCCTGCTAGACCATCTGATCTATGATTGTAATGAACACATCATTCTTACGAACTCACAATGAATTATTTGCATGTTCTAAATCCAATCTCATCAATATGTTAATCTACATGTGTGAACCTACTTCCCTAGATTCTTTTCATCATTTTTAATTCATCATTTGCTTTATTATTTTCATTTGATTTGCTTTTATTTTTGTTTTTATGCTTTTTATTAGTTTAGAATTCAAAACCCCAAAACCCAGATACTCGTTAGTTAAAACCCAATTGCGAGACATTTCACATTCTATAGGAAACACCATCTCTCTGAGGATCGATCCCTACTTCTTTAATTACAATAAGTTGTTATTAACCTAGTCTGGGTAATTTATCTTTGTATCGAGCTTGCGACAGGTCCGGTCAAATTTTGGCGCCGTTGCCAGGGAGCACGGTTTAGTTTTCCTCTTTTTGTGATTTTTCTTGCAATTAGTTTTGTCTAGTCTTTAGGAATCCAAATTCCTTTAGACCTCTCTTGATTTCTCGTCTTAGTTTTTCCATCTTATGCCCAGATCTTCTAGACTAGAGACCCCTATCTCATTAGATCCCGACCTAGAAAGAACTCTGCGTAGGAGACAAGAACTATTTAATGAATTCTCAAAAGCTTCAGATACTTCAAGTTTAGACCGTATTCGTGAAAATTACTCGGATACCCTATCTAACCTTAAAGGAGAAGAAGATCCATTTTATCTCCATTCACAAAAACCATCCAATCTTCAATTAGCATTCCATCTTCACCTACACATTAGGAAATGGTTCGACTTTCAGACCATTCCAAACCCACCGCAGAAACACTTCCAAGGGGTATTGCTACACCCAAAATCACAGCCCAAAACTTTGAAATCAAACCTGCCTTCATCAACCTTATAGAAAGAAGCCAATTTTGTGGCAATGCCACCGAAGATCCCAACCTTCACATCCAAAACTTCTGTGACTATTGCTCCACTATTAGACAAACTGGAGTCACCCAAGGGCAAATTAGAGAGATGCCTTCTCATTCTCTTTGAGGGGTAAGGCAAAGTTGTGGATACATAGCCTTGATAAGGTTACATTAGGTATCACCGATTGGGAGAGTTTAGCTCTTGCCTTCTACCAAAAGTACTTTCCTCCAGAAAAGACCGCTTTGTTGAGAAGTCAAATCACTGGTTTCCGACAAGGGGGTGATGAGAGCCTATATGAAGCTTGGGAGAGGTACAAGGACCTGCAAATGGAGTGTCCTCATCATGGGATAGATCCATGGCTCTTTGCCATCACATTCTATAATGGGTGTAATATAGAGTCCCGTCGTATCCTGGATTCTCCTAACAATGGAAGATTTGATCAAATTAATGTTGAAATTGCTCACACTACCATTGAATCCATGGCAATTCACGATTCTCAATATGGAAATTCTCGCTCCATACCATTGAAATCTAAGCAAGAGGACCCCTCTTTGACACTTTTACAAGCTCAAGTAGCCCTTCTCACACAAAAGCTAGAACAATTTCAATCCTCTACATTTCAACAAAATGACAATGGTGTAAGTAAACTTGAAGCCATGATGCTGCAATTGGCTCAAAGGCAAGACACCATAATAGCTCAATTCCAAGAGAGCGATCAAGCTAAGGATGCCGCCATCAAATTGTTGGAAGCTAAAATTTCTCAATATGCCTCTTCTAATACCCACCAAAAGCAAGGGCAGCTGCCTTCACAATGTTTCCAACCTCACGAAACTGTAAATGCCATTTCCTTGAGAAGTGGTAAGCATTATGATGGGCCTTCCACTGCTATGGATAAGGAGGTGGTAGCAAAAGGGGCTAAGCTTGGAGGAGGTGTCAAGAAGAAGGCTAATGATGAGCCCGTGGTTGTTGATGTTGAAGCTGAGGTGCCTATGTCAAAGAGGAAAGAGCCCGAGATTCCTATTGAGATCAAAGTCCCATTTCCCCAAAGATTAGCCAAGCACAAGGAGGAGGCAAAGTATGGTAAGTTCCTTGACGTCGTCAAGAATTTAAAGGTAACAGTCCCTTTCATTGAATTGCTTTCCCAAGTTCCTTCTTATTCCAAGTTTATGAAGGAAGTCCTCAAAAAGAAGAGATCCTTCAATGAGATGAAGACCGTAGCTTTCACTAAAGAGTGTAGTGCACTCTTGCAAAATAAGTCTCCACCAAAACTTAAGGACCCTGGTAGTTACTCCATCCCTTGCACTATAGGCACGTATACCATTGATAAGGCCCTTTGCAACCTAGGTGCTAGTGTAAGTGTCATGCCCTTTTCTATGTTTGAAAAACTGAACATGGGTGCTTTGAAATGCACTAATATTACTTTGCAAATGGTGGACCGTTCTCTTAATCAACCTATGGGTGTTTTAGAAGATGTGCCCGTAAAAGTTGGTAAGTTTTTCATTCCCGTTCACTTTCTAGTACTTGACATGGTCGAGGACTCTCAAATCCCAATCATTTTGGGAAGACCCTTTTTGCACACCGCTGGTGCAGTTTTTGATGTCAAGAATGGGAAGTTGACATTGGAGGTAGGAGATGACAAGGTGACCTTTAGTAAAAATTCCACCGTTAGGAGTCCCGTGTTAGAAGACTCATGTTATGTGCTTGATGTTGATGACTCTTCTATTGTTTCTTCTATGCCTCGATCCTTACTGACGGATCCGTTGGAAGCACATGTTAGTGTTAATTCTCTTGCATGTGAGCATACTAAAAGCACTATTGCTAAAAGTGCTAGAAGGGGCTATTCCCGGAAAAGCTTGGAATGGGTGGAGAATGTAAGGAACGCTATGATGATGAGCTTGGATGATAGTGAGCTTAGAGATAAAGGATAATCAGAGGAGAAATGAAGTCTAGCAAGACTTTTAAATTGATCTTCTCGGGAGGCAACCCGTGTTCCTTTTCTTTTTGCATTTTTATTTTTGTATTCCCTTTTTCGTTGTTAGGATTTATTTTGCAGATGAAAGAGTTTTTGAAGAATCTATAAAGACCTTCCTTGTCAAGTCTAAAAGACTAGCTTGGGGGAGTCCGCGCTGACTAGTAAGCTTCACTCTTCTTTCATTTTTCCTTTTCCCCATTATGCATCTCATTGCATTATTTGTCTTTGTGCTCACATTGAGGACAATGTGATGTTTAGCTTGGGGGAGGGATTGCATTTTCCCATTTTGCATTTTAGTTGATCATTTTTCAAATTTTGAATAAAAGAAAGAGAAGATTTTTGAGAAAATTTAAAATTTCTGAACATAATTGAATGCTTTTCATGCTTTGCTTACTTGTTTACTATGCTATCATGTTACATTTCCCAAACTTAGAGCTTTCAAAAGATAATGATTCAATATTCATTGAATTGTGCATACATGGGGAAGTCTTGCTTTTATTTTGTTAATTCATCATTTGCTTTATTGCTTTCATCTTCAATTGCTTTTATTTTGTTTTCATTTATGCTTTTTGTTAGTTTAGACATCATAATCCCAAAGCCCAGAACTTGTTAGATAAAACTCAATTGCAAGACAATTCACATTCTATAGGAACACCATCTCCCTGAGGATCGACCCCTACTTCCCTAATTACATTAATTTGTTATTAGCCTAGTCTGGGTAATTTATCTTTGTATCGGGCTTGCGATAGGCTCGGTCAATCATCGTTTTACATCAAACCCTATCAACAAACTCGACTCAAGAGGTCAAGGGGGATAATGGAAGTTAAGTCATATGCAAGGGGAGATGAAACGAAAGTCAAAACACCCAGATTGCAACATACCCGATCGGGTAAGTGGTGTACCCGATCGGGGATGTCTGCTGCTCCGCACTTTTGCTTCGACTTCCTCCTTTAGTCCTATATGTTCAATGCATGACCCCTTCCCCACGAAACCCTAATGCTATATAAAGAGCTTCAGCCACCACACATCAACATATCCTCTTTACACATTTCTCTCTTCTCTTCTTACAATTCTCTTTAGATTAGAAACCTAGATTAAGAGGAGAGAGCCTAGCCTCTCTTCTCTTGTCTAGAATATTTTCTTCTTCCTTTTGTCTTTAGTTCTTAGTCTATTTCTGTCTTTTCTACATCAAAACCTTAGCCTAGATCAATAAAAGTTCCATCCTTGTAATCTACTTTATTTGGTACAAGTATTGCAATTAGTGGATCGACTATTCTATGCAAGGAATTTCTATTACGGTTGTTTATATTGATCGTCATCTAGGTATTTCTATTTTATCTTTTGTTTAAAGTCTTTATGTTTCTTATTTGATTGCTATTTTCTTTATATGTTATCTTAGATTCATTTTCGTATCATTATCGTCATTTCATTTCCTAGATTATCAATTTAGCGTCGTTATTATCGCCATATAAATAGTCTTAAAATATTGTCAAAACCAAATAAACATGTCTATCCTAGTTTTTGTTATTAACTTCATCTTAGATTTAGACATCACCATGAGTGAGTAGTCATCTTTCTAGGGTGTAGGGTAGCCATGTAGGTTAATTAAAAGATGATAATTGAAAAAAGAAATTGTGCTTTTAAAACATCGTGTCTATGCATGTTTGGACTAAAACGATAGTTGACGATTTCTGATCAAAATCATTGACTAGTATGGAATTCTTTTCCAAGGTAGAAATACGTGAATTGAATAGACAAAGCATGACATGGTAGATTAAGACCTAGTAAATTGCCTAAAAGCCTGCTAGACCATCTGATCTATGATTGTAATGAACACATCATTCTTACGAACTCACAATGAATTATTTGCATGTTCTAAATCCAATCTCATCAATATGTTAATCTACATGTGTGAACCTACTTCCCTAGATTCTTTTCATCATTTTTAATTCATCATTTGCTTTATTATTTTCATTTGATTTGCTTTTATTTTTGTTTTTATGCTTTTTATTAGTTTAGAATTCAAAACCCCAAAACCCAGATACTCGTTAGTTAAAACCCAATTGCGAGACATTTCACATTCTATAGGAAACACCATCTCTCTGAGGATCGATCCCTACTTCTTTAATTACAATAAGTTGTTATTAACCTAGTCTGGGTAATTTATCTTTGTATCGAGCTTGCGACAGGTCCGGTCAAATTTTGGCGCCGTTGCCAGGGAGCACGGTTTAGTTTTCCTCTTTTTGTGATTTTTCTTGCAATTAGTTTTGTCTAGTCTTTAGGAATCCAAATTCCTTTAGACCTCTCTTGATTTCTCGTCTTAGTTTTTCCATCTTATGCCCAGATCTTCTAGACTAGAGACCCCTATCTCATTAGATCCCGACCTAGAAAGAACTCTGCGTAGGAGACAAGAACTATTTAATGAATTCTCAAAAGCTTCAGATACTTCAAGTTTAGACCGTATTCGTGAAAATTACTCGGATACCCTATCTAACCTTAAAGGAGAAGAAGATCCATTTTATCTCCATTCACAAAAACCATCCAATCTTCAATTAGCATTCCATCTTCACCTACACATTAGGAAATGGTTCGACTTTCAGACCATTCCAAACCCACCGCAGAAACACTTCCAAGGGGTATTGCTACACCCAAAATCACAGCCCAAAACTTTGAAATCAAACCTGCCTTCATCAACCTTATAGAAAGAAGCCAATTTTGTGGCAATGCCACCGAAGATCCCAACCTTCACATCCAAAACTTCTGTGACTATTGCTCCACTATTAGACAAACTGGAGTCACCCAAGGGCAAATTAGAGAGATGCCCTTCTCATTCTCTTTGAGGGGTAAGGCAAAATTGTGGATACATAGCCTTGATAAGGTTACAATAGGGATCACCGATTAGGAGAGTTTAGCTCTTGCCTTCTACCAAAAGTACTTTCCTCCAGAAAAGACCGCTTTGTTGAGAAGTCAAATCACTGGTTTCCGACAAGGGGGTGATGAGAGCCTATATGAAGCTTGGGAGAGGTACAAGGACCTGCAAATGGAGTGTCCTCATCATGGGATAGATCTTTGGCTCTTTGCCATCACATTCTATAATGGGTGTAATATAGAGTCCCGTCGTATCCTGGATTCTCCTAACAATGGAAGATTTGATCAAATTAATGTTGAAATTGCTCACACTACCATTGAATCCATGGCAATTCACGATTCTCAATATGGAAATTCTCGCTCCATACCATTGAAATCTAAGCAAGAGGGCCCCTCTTTGACACTTTTACAAGCTCAAGTAGCCCTTCTCACACAAAAGCTAGAACAATTTCAATCCTCTACATTTCAACAAAATGACAATGGTGTAAGTAAACTTGAAGCCATGATGCTGCAATTGGCTCAAAGGCAAGATGTAACACCCGGAAATGTACCCTATTTTTCTAGTAGAAATATTTTACGGATACTTTTCAGCAATTTTAAGTTTTAAATTATCTTTTTAAGTTCCGAGTCGAATTTTGAATTTCCGAGTTCGTATTTGGAATTTCTGCGAGATTTCATGAAAATGTCGTCTTCAGTCTAGTGTGACTTTTCTTGACTTTGGTAATCGCCTTTGACTTTTTCTCTACACATCTCACACAACTCCCTTCCTTAACCTAAAATCTCATTAAACACAAAATCAAACCTAGTTTTCTTCTTCCTTAAGAAATCAATTTCCCTCTTTGATTTCCATCTTAGATTTGGCGTAGTTTCTTCGTTACTCGATAGAATTTACGTAAGTTCATCTTATTCTTCCTCCCGTACCTTCCTCTATCCGTATTGATAATAAAATTATAGTCTTTCTCGCTTTTTAAGCATTCCGTCTTTCTCAAGATGAACTTTATTCATCTTTTTGCGATCTAATTGTAGGTGGCGACCTCCAAGATCCCGACAAAGACTATTACCTTATAGAAGAGGAGCTTGACGATCATTAGAGACGCATAGAAGGTAACGGTGAAGGGTTACTCGGTATTACTTACGTGTTTTACATGTTTATATGCTAGAAAATCGTATTAGATTACGATTAGGAAGATTAGAATTCATGTTATGATTAATGAATGATGTTATATGATGAATATTGATGATATATGTTGATTGTTGATGATTATTGGAAGTATAATGGAGTTTTGAAATGAATTGGTTAAGCTTTGGAAGCTCTCGGGTGAAGAAGTGCTCCCAGCCGGTCGACCGGCCGCCGGTCTGACCACCGGCTGGGAACACATCAGAAACCCCTTTGGAAATTGAGAATTTGTATGAAGTGGTGCTCCAGGCCGGCCCACCGGCCGCCGGTCCCTCCACCGGCCTGGACCACATCAGTGTTGAAGTTGTGAATTGGGTATGATTGTCTGAGCCGGTCGACCGGCCGCCGGTCGACTGACCGGCCCAGACCCCTTTCCTCTGTTTTTTGGGATTTTGCCTGTGTTCTGCGCCGGCCCACCGGCCGCCGGTCTGTTGCCCGGCCTGGAACACGGCTGTATATTTTTCCTACAATTTCTAAAACTCGTAATTTATAATAGTTCACATGATCGGTTTATCGTATAATTTTACGTAGAGTCTTATAATATTCATGTTTTGAATATATGATATCTCTTTCGCATGTATCACATGTTTTGTGACGGTTTTCGATATGTTCCCACTTTGAGTCGTTTTTTACAAATGAGTCGGTTTGAGCACTATTTTGTCTTGTGCTTTGTATTCTCATTCCCTTGGCTACCTTTCCGTTCGTAAGGCTGGAATGTCGGAACGGAGAGGTATCCTACTGCTTCATTGCATGTGTAGTGGGCATATGACGACGTTGTTGGGAGTTGAACGCTATGCGTTGTTCGACCCGGCCGTCAAATGTTGTATACTTGCGAGGTGGTGTTATTTGCATGTAGCGTAACGCTTGTTATGTGGCTAGAGCTCTTTTCCGCCTCTTTCGTGAATGTCGACCGAATTTGGGGTACTCGGCGTCTATGATTGACCGAGTCTTGGATGCGAAATGTTTATCGAATGTCGAATCGGAACACGTTATTCCGAGAGTCTGGCCAGGTTTAGACTAGGACCGTATTATTATCG
>JAIUZE010009585.1:0-29045 GCA_022085475.1 Heliosperma pusillum | reverse complement strand
CGAAGATAGATGACTTAAAAGTCAAGAAAAGTTTAGGACGACTTAAAAGTCAAGAAAAAGTCAATGACGACTTTAAAAAGTCAAGGAAAAGTCAAAGACGACTTAAAAGTCAAGAAAAGTCAAATATGACTAAAAACGGTCTTTTCATGAAATCCCTCAGAAATTCCAAATACGAACGCGGAATTTCAAAATAAGACTCAGAACAAAAATTTCTATTTTAAAAACTTAAGTTCTACTGAAAAGTGTTAGTAAATATTTTTACTAGAAAAATTGGTATTTTTTTCGGGTTGTTACATGCATGTAACAATTGAGCTCTGATACCAAATGAAAGTCCTAGACCTTTAATTAGCCTCCTCTAATTAGTTCATTAAATTACATTAACTTAATGATTTAGGATCTAGTTATCATGCATGCAAATATAAAAGCATAAATATAAAGATAAGATGAATTTCCTTACAATGGAAATTTTCTGTCCAATATGGGCAAAATAAGAACTCCTTTTTATTGTTCTTGAGCATGTATTTAGTGGATGATCCTCCATAAAATAACCTCCAAAGTAGAAGGTCTCCTTCTTGTTGCACCCAAGATTAAACCCAAATAATCTTACCTTATTATTAACAAGATAATAAGTAAGATAAATACTACTAATATTATTGTATTACTACACTAGTAATATGGTAGAGAATATTAGTTTGCATGTGTGTTTTAGAGAGAAGTTGAGGATTTTAGAGAGATGTGAGAATAAAACACCAAAATGAAGTGAACCAAAAATGAACAACAATTGCCCTTATGAAGGCTCTTTGGCCGGCACCTATATGCCCCATGTGGCCTCTAATTTTGATCATTTTTTCTCATACAAATATGTAGAGTGCAAGTATGGTATTGATGATTAGAGTTATCATGTAATGTCACAATAACCAAGTGAATTGTGGACATAAAATAGAACAATAATCATGCCATTTTCACATGCACAAACCGGTGCCCATGTGTCCATTATGGACCATTTTGATTTTTGATATTTGTCCCACAAATACTTATTAATCATATGCTTAATTATCTTGTATAATTAAGTGTTAATTTGATCATATAACAATTATATGACTCAAACTAATAATCAATATAAACTCAACTTTTAAGTGATATTTAACCATTATATCAATATATAATAGGTCCCACAATGTCCAGTTAATTTATTTTACAACTCTTTGTAAATATAATTAACTAATTACCTCTACCTCAAAATATATGCATAACCTCAACTAATTTAATGAATTAACGATTAATCATTAAATTAAATCCTATTTAATCGTATTAAAATAAGACGTAAAATTTATTCAGTCAGTTATCGTATAATTGACTGATAAACTTAAGTGGAATGAGTTTCTAACTCAATTTCCAATAAATAACTCTCGTAACTAAACGTACATATCAAATATATGTAATGCCCTAATTAAACTGTATCGTATACAAATAATTAGTATTCTATTTGGGTCTCATCCTATAGGTGTGACCTAAAAGGGATCAGTTGATTACCGCCGTCATACGACAATAACGTCAAACTCTAGTCAGCCAAGCTTTACCGATTTACGTTAATCAACTGACGTGGAGTATCAAAATATACTAATCATGCCACGTATATTCCAAATGAGATTTATTATATAAATGCACTATTGTGGAGGACACTTACTCCAACATAATACACCTCCTACTATGCCACACTCATCCTTTCAAAATGATCATGTGATAGCAAAAGTAGATGTCAAGTTAAGGGAAGTAATCCAAGCCCAACATAACATGTACTCATACTTCTTTTCTAGCTTAAGCTCACTCAAATCAACCATTTTGTCTCTCCAAAAGAGAGTGGAAGAGTTGACCCCATCGGGATCTAGCCAGACCACCCAAGAGAGGGAAGAACCATTGATTGTCACAATTGACATGATTAGTGACAAATCTTTTGATAATCCTCTTGGGAATGGAAAGAGTAAGGAACCCATCTTTAGGTTACCCCACGAACTTTGCAATAATCCTAGACTAGCCAAACCAACCCGAGTCCCTACGCAAGAGGAGACATCCCGTCTCGAAGCTTTGATCATGACATTGATAAAAGCTCAAGGGAAATTAGAAGAAAGAGTTGTTGAAACGACAAAAGCAAATGACGAAGCTTTCTCAAGGTTGGAGGCAAGGATTGGCAAGACATCTAGAGAAAAAGAAGCAACCAAAGATTCTCACAAGGAACCTCCCCTTGAAGAAGGGAAGGTTATCATTACTTCAAAACTTAAAGATCCAGGTTGTTTTAATATTTCTTTCACAATGAATCTTCATAAGGTCATAAATGCATTGTGTGATTTAGGAGCCGCTATTAGCGTCATGCCTTTTTCTTTCTATCACGACCATTGCCCAATACAAATGAAGATTACTAATACTAGCCTTCAACTAGCCGATGGATCTATGCATACTTCAGCACGAATTGTGGAAGATGTCCCCATTCGGATTGGATACTTCCTTATTCCCGTTGATTTTTATGTCATATTTTTAAAGAAAGAAAGAGACGACTATATTATATTAGGAAGACCCTTCCTAAATACAGTTGGGGCTTGTATATATGTGCAAGGAGAGAAGATCACCTTTGAATTGGATGGATCAAGTGCCACCTTTGATAGAAAGGGGAATGTATTGAGTGTAGGAGATGGTGACCTCGAAGCATTCAAAGCTTCGGAAGTATTTTTGAATGAGATTGCCATGGATGTTGGCAAGGGTAAATGAAAATTTCAAGGACGAAATCAAGCTGCAAAAGAGCTCAAATCCCTTCACAAGGCTTAAGGAGGGATAAAAATTCAAAGTCTAGCATGACTTAAAAATGCGCTTGTAGGGAGGCAACCCGTCTTTCTCTCTACTTCTTTTTATGAATTCTATTCCACTTATTAGACAATGATTTGGATTATTTTATTTGGACATTTCTTTTTGGATTTTGGGATGTAATAGTTACGAAACAATTTTCGTTTTACTTGTTATTTTCATTTTTTATGCATGCTTAGTCGATAGTTTTTCGTACTTGGAATTGGAGGACCTATTGAGACGAGAAGGAGCTATCCTTGGCCCCTGTTGCCAAGATTATTAAGGTTAGTAAGTATGTTCAAGGCCAAAGCCAAAAGGTAAGAGCAAGTAGCAAAGAAAAAAGAAACAAAAACCAGATCAGCGAACTTCCCCGATCGGATTCGTGACTACCCGATCGGGTAAGTTGTCTGCTTCGTATTTGTTCTAATTTCTTCTATAAAAACAACTTGCTACCCTTTGCTTGCTTCCATATTCCCGTGTTCTTCAACTTCAAGCTCAAAATTTCTCAAAAACCTCCATTTCTTAGTCTTTTCTTACAAAATTTGTCACTATAGTTCATCCAAGGCAACATCTAAGCATTATCAAGTAAGTTAATTCTACTTTAGTTACTTCAATCTCTCTATTTTTCAGAAATCCAACATGAACAAACCCTAACCCAAATTTGGGGGTTCTTGATTTTACTTGAAAAACTTGTTTAAATTGGATTTCTAATGCTTCTTACATGATATAGAGTGAATGTTAGTAATTAATTAGTATGCTTACTATGATTTGAATGCTCATATGCCAATTAGGATACTCATCTTTACTTTATGCTAAACACTCATACTTAAATGGTATTATAGTGCCTGAATTCATGCTCTATGATTTGCACTTATGCTCTTATTATGTCAATTTAGCATTAGTACCTTTGAGTAGTGCCCAAAGCTCGACCCATGCTACGGGCAACGTGACTGCCATGTTTGAAGCCTTGACCTTGTCCATTAATAGAATTCAGTCTGACCAGCAGCTTGCTTTGCACCCCATTTATGACCACTTTGCTAGGCAAGGTGTGATTAGACCTGATGGCCCCCACCCGTCTTTCTATACTTGGCCCGAAGGGGGGTATGGTACTGTTTATGATGCAGGTGTACAGCAGACCGGACCTGATTACTGTGGTACTGACTATGGCGTTGAGAGTTTTGGAGGGTTTAGAGGTGATTTTAGTGATCACCAAGTAGAAGAGTACCAGTCCTTAGAAGCCAGCAACCCTACCGGGATCATTGCTTCCAGTGGTATCTATTATTCTGCAGATGATACCTACTATACAGATGCTTCTGGATCTGCATCCGAGCCACCTCCTTCAGAGAGGAGAGGCCGTAGCTGGTGGCCTTTGAGATGAGATGATGAGCTCCCCTTGTTTATACTAGCTTGGGGGAGGCTAGACATTTTGAAAGCTTTTATTTCTTTCTTTTATTTTTAGCATTTTTTTTTTCTTTTTAGCCCTTTTTCCCATTAGAATTTCATCTTGTTCTATGTGCTACCAACCGTTTTTCTGTTTGTTTCTGTTATAATTGTATGCACATTGAGGGATTGTGCATCTTACATCTTACATTTCTCAATTTATAGTTTTTATAAGCTGATGTTTCATTTCGTATGAGGAATTGTGCATTCATGGGGATGTCTTGTACACAGTAGGTGGAAAGTTGCATTTGGACTTAATTAAGCTTGATCTTGACTTTGGCAAGTTACTCATATTATAAGGTAGAGCCTCCAGTGGTCGGTACATCTGAACTCGATCCCAGTTTAGGAGTCAGTAGTTTCTCCTTATAGTTTGTGTCACATCAAAACGCATAAGTATGGTTTTTATTCCGTTATCTATAAGTATTACTAACATGATCTACATTTTGAAGCCATTTACTCTTGTTCACATTTCGCAAAAACACCCTTCTTTCTAGCTACATTATATTATTGCCTACCCTTGTTGAGCTAGTAACCGACTATATGTATAGGGGTGTTCTGTGCTTTTGCGATGTTCTGATAATGCCACCAATTGGTGTGAACTTAGTGTTGCGGGATTGTTGATTCCCGTGTTTCTCAAAGAAAAAAGAAAAAAAAAGAGCTTTGAAAAGAAATGAAAAATGAAAAAGAAAATTTGAAAGCTCAAAAGAAAAGAGAAAAGAAGAAAGAAAAAAAGAGGAAAAACGCTTCCATGAACAGAAAAGAAAGAAAAATTATGGGAAGTCGTAACTTGATTAGTCATGTCTAATAAGCCAATATGCTGTTTTTGGCTTTGATTATTGTTGATGGAAATTGGTATGAATTGGATTGAGTATCCACTACACATTTGGTTATTACTAGCTCGACTTAAGCTCCACATGACCAAAAATCGTTTGTCCACTTTCTTACCCAAATTTCCAAGCCTCTTCTTTATTTCTCTATTGCTTCTTACATTACATTTTGATCATGATTAGTCTTACTTAGTGAACTTGGATTGTCTACCATACTAGACTGCGGGCACATTCTTATAAGTTGTAGATAGGAGAGTGTCACTTCAAATTTGAACCAATATTTCCTATTTTACAAAAATTTGAGTGAAGAGTGTATGAAAGAGTCCATAGTCAATAAGATCATGCAAAAGCTGAAAAAGTCCAAAGAATATTTTCTATGCTGCGCCGTTATGTAAATCTCAACCATGATTCGCACTTTCCTTCGCCCTTGTTGTTTCGGGTTTATGATTCATCTACTTGTTAAGAGCTTATTTTTGAGATTTGGATGATAGATTGATCATTGTTTGCTACCCTTGTCCTGGTTATGATTGTTATGTTTGCTTGAGGACAAGCAAGGGTTTAGCTTGGGGGAGTTTGATAAGTGATATTTTGTACTAATTTATCCCCCGTTTTAGCTCGATTTCTATATGATTTATGCACTTTGTTAAGTGATTAACGAGCTAATACTGCTATTCTAGTTGTTTTGCGTGCTTTGTCTCGTTTTATAGGAAATGAAGCGGTTTTGCTATATTTTCTTACTATTTGGAGCAAAGGAACTAGAATATGAGTTTTCAAGGAACCGATGATAGCAATTTCACGATTTGACTACGATTCCGCTACATCCTTCCTCGAATGGACTTATCTTGGACTTTGACTTTGTTTCTCAAAGGAAAACATCAACCCAAGTCAAAGGAGGACTTGCCCAAGCTCAATTACGTGTTACATTGACCAAGACCAAGGCATAGGATTCCGTGCCCAAAGACGAAATTGGAAGAGACGGAAAAATCCATCTGGGTTACATACCCGATCGGATTACCACATACTCGATCGGGTATGTTTGCGGATGGACGTCTCTTGGCTCTTCTTCTACCAAGCTTTAATGGAGTGTTTTAAGGCTTTGTTTAGGGTATGAATTTGGACGAAATGTAGCATCATGCAGCCCTGTAAAAGCCAAGGATCACAACACAATTTAGAGAGAACAACAACAACTTACAACTCACAACCTAGAATTACACAATTAGCATACACATTTACATACAAGTTTTTAGATTATAGTTTATGCAAATCTAGACTAGTTTTTACAGCAATTTCCTAGTACTTCTCTAGTGTTTCAATAAGCATTTGTCATTACATTGGGTTGAATATTTGTTCTTTATTTTCGTTCTTACATAATTTGCATTCCAATCTCGGTAATTCTCTATCCTTTACTTATGCAATTTTCATCATCATGAACTTTAACCTAATTAGTCTTGTATTCATATTGTTGTTGTTAGGAAACCCACCTAAAAGTAATCTAGTTGAGACTAAAATATCGTTTAACATGTCATATTGTACTTTGTCTAATCATATAATCATGAAGTTTATCATTAGAATCATTACTAGTATAATCACCTTAATCATTATAGCACTCTTATTTCATAGTTTAATTTCCTACATCTTCTTCCTATTAATTTACTTAATCACATAAATTAGATATAACATTGTAAGATTATCATCGTGTGAATACAATAAATAGAATTGTAATATTGAAATAATTTGCTAGTTAAAATGAATTAAAAGAAGAGTCGATACCAATAGAACCACCTAATTTGTTTCTTCCTTTGGTTGTGTCAAATTCTATAACTTTGTTTAGTGGCCATGAACAATTGTTTGTATTAGTCAATTTCCGTCTTAGAAACGAGAGTTGGGATGGGAATTAGGACTACCAATAGGGGTTTAGTGACCTAACAAGGCTGAGAGGACGTTAGGACCCATTAAAAAGTCGGTACGAATCTGAGAGGAATATACCGCTAGAAGGCTTAGACAATCGTAATAATTCTAATGTTGGTATCAATAAAGCTTTTAAATCGTTTTACATGAATTTATCCTTCACTATATCAATTTGATTAGATAGTTTATTTTACCGTTTTAGATAGTTTATTTTATTGTTGTTTAGTCAGTTTACTTTACTGTCATTTTATTATAGTTCTTAGATAGTTTACTTTATTGTCATTTTATTAGTTTAGTTAGGTAGCCTTTCAATACTTGTCATTTTAATTATCGTCAATTAGATTAGATTTATTTTATTGCAATTTACATACTTGTCATTTAAATATCGTCATTTACATACTTGTCATTTTATTTTATATTAGTAGTTTAGACAACCACCTCAAATGACTCGAACTTAAATGAAAATCACTCCATAGCAATTCATAGTTAACACGTACTCCCTGAGGATCGATCCCTACTTCCCTAATTACATTCCTTATGTTGTTAGCCTAAGTGTGGGTAATTATTTTTGCATCGGGCTCGCGACAAGCACGATCATCCTCGGGTAAGTAGGGTGGTGCGATCACACGCCTAAATTGGGTTGGACTCAACGGGATAAGCGTTGTCCCTGGACTAGGAGATGAATTCGATAGAAATCCGTCGCCCGAGAGTTCTAATGGTAGAATTAATCAAAATGTTGACTTACCGTTTATTACATAAAAGTGGCATAACATGTTCATTTTTATCTAAAATGCGGGTCTTGGAATCACTTATATAATTTCTTGAGGGGTCATTATTTGAGTGACTTGTTAAAATTATTTTACAAGTGAATTATATATAAGCAATGAATATATATTTTCCGTTAATATACGCGCAATGACAAATATTTTATTCTTTTACACACTTATAAATCCGTTCAATCATGGAAAGGAATTTCCATTAATTTATACGGTATCATTTTTTATTGCGATTTAAATCTCTGTTTAAACTACCATAGCTAAAGACAAAATGAATTTTATCTTTTGATCCTCATATTCACCATTGCAAATGTCTCTTATGAAGAGTATATGAATAAGTCACACTTAGTCAAAAACGTTTTGATTTTTAGTGACGTCTTCTTATAACAATGGTACATCAATCTTTTTGTTCCAACGAAAATATTTGTATTTTTGGTATGTCGTTATAATACTCCTTATCGAGGCTTACCTCAAAAGAGCCCAAATCAGTTGGGACGATTTGGTTTCTCGATTTATTTAAAATCTTGAATAACCAAATACCGTAGTCACTTCATGAAAGGTTTATCCTTTTTTAAGGTAAAACCATGAATAAAAAGAAGAATAGTCTTCATAATAATTCTAATGTACTTGTCTAAGTAGAGATTCATGAAAGTGAGTGGGAGCTCTAAAAGGGATGTTTTATTCTTAATTGTTAAGAATAAGACGAGGTTCAAGAGTAGGTTGGCACAAGACGAGGGAAAAAGACAAGGCTATTTTGAATAGCAAAGTCAAACCCAAACAAGGTGTCGAACCCAACTTTTGATGATTCTATTATTACAGTGTAAGACACTAGAAATGAATCTGCCCCAAGTGTTCTGGAAATATTAGGTGTACTACACCTAATAGTACTTTCACCTATAATATCTATATGATCGATATTTATTTTGCTAAATGCAATTTTTGGGTATTAGATACCTATTATGGTTCTCATTAATGTATTCAATGCATATAATAATGATTCGTGCGACGATTAGCCATGATTAAATGTCGACCTACAAGGGAAATAGAACAATTGTAGTTTTTATTTCGATAAAGACGTGTAAAAGTTATAATGTGCTCAATCTAGTTTTGGATTTAGAGGTATACTTTAATAAAAGTTATTATGTACATGACCTCTAAATATAGAATATAATATCCATATTAGTGTACGACACAAGTGTTTCACTTTTGTAAATGGAACAAGCGTTGTATATTCTTATACCTATACTTGGTCCATGGTTATCCCATATCAATCAAAGGTAATTATATTCTTGACCTAAACTAGAAACTACTTGTCATATAGATTGTAAAAGGTTCAAAATTGGTGACCCAAATCTAATCTTAATTCTGGATTGTGTAGCACATCTAAAACATTTGATTTTCAATCTTATTGTGTGTGCGAATCTTGTATTCAAGGCAATATGATTCGTGCCCTTTTTGTTGAAAAGGAAAGCGAACTAGTGAGTTATTGGCCCTATTACATTAGAATATGTGTGGTCCAATAACAAACACAACCAGAGATGGTAATGACTACTTCACTTTATTTACCGACGATTTTAGTAGATATTGTGTTTGGTTCTACTTAATGAGGTGCTAAGAGAAATCTTTGAAGAGTTCAAAGAGCTTCAATATGAAGTAGTTAACCACCAAGAGTATTAGATGAAGGACTTACGACTAAATCGTAACTAGAAATATCTAAGTATTGACTTTGATTTTCATCAAAAGTATTGTGAAATAGTTTCACGAGTTAACTTCTCTGAACACACATTATGAGATAAGGTGTTGTTGAATAGAGAAACAAAACCTTATACGATATGGTTTTATCTTTGTCAAGTCACACTGAGCCACTTGACTGACCTTGGGCTTTTATTATTTTGTCTGCTATTTCTTTTCGCATCATATCAAAGCACATTTAAAACAGTCGGATTTTATTTCATATACGATATGGATTGGTAGCATACCTAAATTTGTAATTTATCCAAATGAAACAAGTGCTCAATAATCCTACATTTATCACGAGAACAAAGCGTTTGTGGCTCGTGATGCTGTATTTCAATAAAAATACGATTATTTATTTGTTAAGACAGAGTGGGAGAAAATGTTTCAAGAGCCACAAACTGAGCATATGATCCAGAAAAAGTTTCCTCCTTGCTTGTTCAGTAGTTGTTTCTACAGAACCTTGGAGGTCAGGTGAAATTATCATTATTTCATAGTGAAGAATTCGTATTACTATGAGAAAGTGACTCCCCCTGTGAATTATAAAAGACTGTTTCTAGTCCTAACTTCATGCTATGGCTTAGAGTCATGCGATTCGAAATGGACTCCATGCACAATGGTCATGTATATATGTGACCTGGTAAATTTTAATTGAAGAAGTACGACCTCTTCAGTGTAAATTGATTTTTAAGATCGAAATCTGCATGGATGAACATTAAAATGTTTTCAAAAATAAATTGGTAGGCAAAGAGTTTGCACCAATTGCAATGCTTTGATCCATTCAAAAATACTTAGCGATTACAACATATCATAATAGTATGATGGCAATTGGATCTCAAGAACCGTCTTATTGAATGTAATTTTAGAAGAGGTTGAATATTTGATATCAACCAAAGGGTTTATCGATCCAATCAATCCTAAGATAATATGCAAATTTAAGAGAAAGTCTTAAGTAAGCATTAAAGAGTTGGAATTAGTGTGTCAATCATGTCATAAAGCATTTCTCGACATCTCGAGGAATTATGTTTATACATGAAGTTTAGTGGGAGTAATGTGGTTTTCATCAGTCTTATATGTGAAGACATATTGATTATTTTAGACGATGGAAGATTTTGGAGAAGTAGAATACATCTCTTAGATATCTGGATTTATGGAGATAAATCTAAAAGGATATTAGCGTTGAGTCAAAATTGTTATATTGATAAGATCTTTGACTAGTTCAAGGAAGTTGAACACATGATAATTGATTCCTTCTGCTTCCGCTGCGGGATCAATTATATACGATGTGATGTATACTCAATCCGACATTTTGCATGCTTTGAGCATGAAAAATTGTTTGCAATCAAATACAAGTGAGAGTCATTTGATAGCCATAAAGAACATCGTTTAGTACTTGTGAAGGACTAAAGATATGTTCCATGTGTTTGGAGTTTAAAGTAAGTTGCGTGTAAGGGGTTACACAGACTTCAGCTTCCAAACTGATCAAGGTGATTTGAAATCACGAATTGGCTGTGTTTTATAGAAGATTTATCTGTTGGAAGAGTACCAAGCAGAAAGGACTATTGGAAAGGTTCCAAGTAGGAGTGACATTTCCAAATATAAATGTCATATATCCGCTGGAAATGTTTCAGGTAGTTAATCATTGCGGATTTCACAACGGAAATGGAGTACATTAATGATGCATATGAAAGTAGCATGGATTCGACGGTATTGGAGGGACTAGAAGTAGTTCCTATAGTTGTATATCCTATCCCATGATACTGGTAAAACAGTGGGAGCTACCTTTAGGCCAAGAGTCCTAAGTCTAGATTCAAACCTGGACACGTACTCAGAAAGTTTTATGTAATATGAGATTATGTAGACAAAGGGAAATAACAATCAGAAATATGGGAAAGATGCAAGTATTGCTAATCCATTAGCCATGCCTTTTGCAGGCTGAACATGATAGTCATGTCATTTCAATGGGGATTGAAATATGTACCTGAATTGCTGGAGATTATGAGATATGAAATTATTGATAGCGTATCAATTTTTCCATATATTTGATAATCGAATTCATTGTTAGAGCATTAAAACTCCTTTATTTAGTTTGACTAAATTTTAATACTTTGTTTATCCGAATTGGTTGAAAGAAAGGTTGAACCCAATTCAAGTGAACATGATAAATTTAGTGTTTTGTCCCTAATCATTCATTTGAGGTGACGTCTCGAAGTGACTAGATTGTAAGTCGATTGATGGTTAGTTCAGCACCATGGAGTCATGGAGATGAATGGTCGTTTACATAGACAGACTGTTGAGACACTTTGTCGGGCAGTGACCATGATAGAGTCCCTTATCAAAATTGTTGAAGCCTGGTCGTGGCGGGGATTTCTAATTTATTTCTATGAGTCGATTCTTTAGACTGGCGACCATTTACCTGAGTCAGTGTAATTTCCGATTGATTTTGGTTTTTGTCCTAGGTCGTGCCGTGAAAGGAGGCCGATGGGCATCTTCTGGGTCATGTTGATCTGCATTATATAGTGTAAGATGGGTCAACAGAAATTGTCCACCCACGTTGGGTATTAACATCTTCGGGCCACTCGAGGAGTAGTAACTGCAAATGCGTGGCCACGCTCGGAAGAGATCTCTGGTAGATTTTCCCGTCAGACAGTTACTCTCACAGATCGAGAAAACCACTCTATTTATAATTTTCAATTGCAAGTGCGACCTGTAAGATACCTTGCAATGAGTGGGAGGATGTGACACAAAAGAGACAAGAGAATCAGTAGCACACAACTTGTCGAGACAAGTAGGAGATATTGTAGGAGGAGGAGTCCTCCACAATAGTATTGCTACATGCACAACTTGTATCGGACAAGTGAGACATTGTTGGAGTTAGTGTCGTCCACAATAGTGCATTTATATAATGAAACTCATTTGGAATATACGTGGCATGATTAGTATATTTTGATACTCCACGTCAGTTGATTAACGTAAATCGGTAACGCTCAGCTGACTAGAGTTTGACGTTATTGTCGTATGACGGCGGTGATCAACTGATCCCTTTAGATCACACCTATAGGATGAAACCCAAATAGTAGAACTAATTATTTGTATATGATACAATTAATTAGCACATTAAATATATTTGATATGTACGTTTAGTTACGAGAGTTATTTATTGGAAATTGAGTTCGGAACTCATTCCACTTAAGTTTATTAGTCAATTATACGATAACTGACTGAATAAATTTTACGTCTTATTTTAATACAATTAAATAAGATTTAATTTAGTGATTAATCGTTAATTCATTAAATTAGTTGAGGTTATGCATACATTTTGAGGTAGAGGTAATTAGTTAATTATATTTACAAGGAGTTTTAAAATAAATTATCTGGGCATTATAGGACCCATTATATATTGATATAATGGTAAAAATATCACTTAAAAGTTAAGTATATATTATTTATTAATTTGAGTGATATAATTGTTATATGATCAAATTAACACTTAATTATACAAGATAATTAAGCATATGATTAATAAGTATTTGTGGGACAAATATCAAAAATCAAAATGGTCCATATTGGACACATATGGACCGGTTTTAGCTAGTAGAAAACAATCATGTATATTCTCTACTAAATCCACACTCCACCATATGATTATGATATGTATGACAAATGATCAACATATGATCATCATCATTATACAATCCCATACTCTACCATTATGCATGTGAATAAAATAAAAAGAAAATCACCCACTTTGGGGCTTAGTGATGACCGGCCAAATGCTTTTATAAGGAGCATTTGTTGCTCATTTTTCACTTGACTTGATTCTTCATTTTTACATCTTCTCACTAAAACCTCCTATATCTCTCTACAACTCTCATAAACACTAATATTCTCTAAGTATTACTAGAGTAGTAATACAATAATATTAGTAGTATTTTTCTTACTTATTATCTAGTTAATGATAAGCTAAGATTATTTGGGTGGATTCTTGGGTGCAACAAGAAGGAGACCTTCTACTTTGGAGGTTGTTTTATGGAGGATCATCCCAATGTAAGGATGTTTTCGTCTTATCTTTTCTTTTATACTTTTATATTTGCATGCATGATAACTAGATCCTAAATCATTAAGTTAATATAATTTAATTAAATAATTAGAGGTCTAGGATTTTCATGTGGTATCAGAGCTCAATTGTTACATGCATGTTGATTTTAAGCATTAAAATCGAGTTATACGATAACTTGAGTAAAATCGAAAATTTTTGTTAAAAATGGTTTGCACGAATTTTTTTTATTTGCATGCGTACCTATTGACCTCAAGTAGACCTGACATTATGTTCAGCGTATGTGTCTGTGCTAGATTTCAATCTTGTCCTAAAGAGTCACATATGATTGCCGTTAAACGTATATTGAGATATTTAATTTGTACATCTAATTTATATTTGTGGTATCCATTTGAGTATAATTTTGATCTAATAGGATATTCAGATGCAGATTATGCAGGATGTTCTCTAGATAGAAAAAGTACCTCTGGATTTGCTACGTTTGTTGGACCTTGCATAATAACTTGGGGCTCAAAGAAGCAAAATTCGGTTGCGTTATCTACTGCAGAAGCCGAATATATCGCTGCAGGACTGATATGTTCCCAACTACTTTGGTTAAAGCAACAACTATGTGATTACGGTATTAACGTTGGATGTATGCCTGTATTTTGTGATAATACGAGTGCTATTATTATTTTTAAGAATCCAGCTCAGCATTCTCGTACTAAGCATATAGACATTAGACATCATTTTTTACGTGACCATGTAGAAAAGGGCAACATTAAACTCGAATTTTATAGTACTGAAAATCAATGGGCTGACATTTTAACAAAGGCGTTAGCGAGAAGACGTTTTGAGATTTTGCGGTTGGAAATTGGTTTAATCAGTAGCAATTAAATTCGTCATATTTATTTTGTGAACCTGCGTGACTGGCTAGAATAAGACGAGATTGTATGACTGTGTCCGCATATTTCATTGCCAGTATATTTGTGTTTAATATTATATATTTTACGTGAGTATCTTGCATATTAAGTGTTTTATGGAAATTGAATTATGAACCACATATCTGCCAAACACCTATCTTATTCACTTTCCAAAATTGAACCAAATTCTACCCATGTATTTTACTTTGGCCAAAATTTCCAACACAAAATACCTTACCATATCTTTTTATTTACCTAATTCTATCCTTACCATATCTCAAAAATAATTACCTAAGATTCCTTTTCCTACACAAATTCAAAAAAAAAAAAAAGGGGGAAAGTGGACTCTAGGAGCCGGCACCCATGTGTCAAGTACAAAAACACAATACCCAATATTACTTTTCATAATTACCTCCTATCACTATCAATACACATCACCATCAAAACTTTCACCAATTTTCTTTCCTTCTCTTCTTTTTCACGGCTCAACAACAACAATAACAAAAACTTACCCAACACCTTCAAGCTTCATCAATGGCTTCCACAAGATCAAAAATTACCAAAACCCCAAACCCCAAAACTCCAAAACCTAGCATTCCCAGTAATCCTTCTCCTAACCCAAAACAAAAATCACCAAATTTGACCCAAAGCGAGTCGGGTTCGGTTCTTGAGGGTACTAAGAGACGAAGATTGAATACGGGAAAAACTAGAGTTCAAGAAGAAGCAACAACAGAAACCGTTGGCTCGGTTCCCGAGGAGAACCCACGGACAATGTTCCGAGACTTTTCGCCTCAAGAGACGGCATCCGGGCTTGACAAGCTTCGTTTAACAAAAGATGAACGAAAGTTAGTTAACCGGGTTGCTAAGTACGGTATTCATGGAGGACGTAGCTTTCCGAAAGCATGGTGTGAAAAATATGAGGATTTGGGATTTTTTACCGACTTTCTGAATTTTCAAGAATGGGAAAGCGTGTCAAGGTTTTCGGGTCCAGTTTATCCTATTGAGGTAATTCAGTTTTTCGCTTCTGTTTCTTTAACTTCTGGAGTTTTGAATGCCGTTGTTAATGGCCGACAAGTTTCGATCACCATGGCTGATTTTTGTACTCTGTTTTTGGTTCCTGATGATGGAATCAAAATTGACCCGAGTACGTCATGGGACGAACTGTCGGACCCGGCTAAGTTGGAGGTGAAGCGGTATTTTGATGATGGGGCTACTTTTTCTAGTTGTGTTTTGGCGGGGAATGTGTCCCCTAAATTGAAGTTTATGTTGAATTTTTTGTGGAATACGGTTGTTCCGCGTCGGGGAGGACGGGATAAAATTGCTTGCTATGAGATGATGGTTGTGAAAAATTGGTTGGAAGGAAACCGGGTCAATCTTGCCTTCCTTGTATTTTCTCGTATTTCACAAACTGATTTTTCGGTAACCGAGGACAAAATTTATTCGACCCTTGATTTACCATACGGGATGTGGGTGTCACGGCTAGTTGAGTCGAAAGGGGTTGTTGATTTGGATAGTTATGGTGTTACTTTAAAGGATGATATGTGTGATATGTTCTTGAAATTTATGAAATTGGAGGCTTGTGGTCCGGAATTGATGTTTATGAACAAGGGTGGTTCGGTCGGTTTAAAGCCGGTAGTGGCTGATTTTTCGGGGCTTGAATCTAAGTTGGATGTGTTTATGGGTAGAGTGATGGAGCGCCTTGATGCGCAAGATAAGAAGATTGATGCGGTTGTTGACAAAGGTGTCAAAACCGTGGCAATGGGGTCCACTAGCTCCACCGGTGACCATGGTGGGTCGGGTGTGAGTAGTGAGTTGAGGTCTTGGATGACGGGTGTTGATGCTTGCCTAGCAAAAGTAGAGAGGAATGTTGTCGATATTTGACAAGAGATGTTTAGGCAAAGGGATAGAATGCAATTCTTGGTGAGCCAAGGAGGTGCATTGGTGAAGAGCGGTTCGGAGATGAGTGAGGGGATGCACACTATATTTGATGCAACGGAGGCTCTTTCTTTGAAGGTTCGAAAGTTCGATGTTTGCCTCACCGCACAAGCTACTCATGTATCGACGTGCCTCGATCGTCTTTCTACTCTCGAGTACCGCACTCGACCCGACTACATTAACCTCAACATCATCCGACAACCCAAAAAACCTTGATCTTCTTCCCTTAGTTTGTTTGTTTCTTAAACTACTTAAACATTCGGCCCATTTTGGCTTTTTATATTCTATTCATTCGGCCCAAATGGCACCTAACAATATTATTGTGGTTTGTAGTTTTATTAACATTTGATATTTGATTTTGCTTGTTATATATCATTTAATATTGCGTATTTTGCATATCTATTTCTTGCCTTGAAGTATGTTATTCTAGTCATTTTATATCCTTGTTCTTGTCTTTTCAATGATGTCAAGAGGGGGAAGAAATGATATGATTTGAGTCTTTGCTTAAGCTTGCTCCTTGTCAAGACTCGTTATCTTTTTAAGTCTTTCAAGTTATAACTTTGGCTAAGTTGTTATATTCTTGCGATCAAAGTTGCTATAACTTTGGAGTGCTTTGTTGAGGGGGAACCATACTTAGTCACAATGTTAAGAGAAATCATAAGAGACTTGTCATCATCAAAAAGGGGGAATTTGTTGGACCAATTTTATAGTTTTGATAATGACATGTGCTTACTTGATAATGTGCTTTACTCGATATATCATATGCGTGTAATTGTCTGCTTTAGTCTTATTATAGCTAGCAACAATTATGAGAAGAAAGATCAAAGTTATAAGAACTTCAGGCATAACTTTGATAAAGGTTATGAGACAAAGTTATAACAACTTCAGGAATAACTTTGGAAGTTTACATGGAAGTTATAGCTACTCAGTCATAACTTTAAAGAAAATCGCTTCAAGCAAGATCTACCTCAAACAACACAAGACTCGAGATGGAGGGTCTTTGTGATCAAGATGAAGAGATGATCCGTATACTGAAGATCTTTGTGAAGATTAGATAGTATAGGTCGTCATTCGGTAACTATTCCATTCGAGAGATTTTATGTTCAAAGTTATAGCTTTAGCCTATAACTTTGGATGATAAATGTTGATGCATGATTTTGGAAATAAAATGTTTTAAATGTTTTCAAAAGTGAAAGAGTATTTTTATATTTATCAAAAGTTTTATTAGAGAATATATTTATGAGATTCTATTGGTTAGTAATACAACTTATGGGTTGTCATGCTACCTAGGGTTTCTAATATATTCTATCTCAATTTGTTGTTAACCTAATAAGCCCACCTAGGGTTTGAGCCATCTAGGGTTTCGTGGAAACCTAGGATTGTGCCTCCTAGGATTGTGCCTCCTAGGGTTTCGTGAGCTAGGGGATTTTGGCATATCTAGGTTATTTCCCTTGTTTACCTAATCTAGGATTCTATTATATCTTTACAACAATATTTTGAGATATTAAAGATAAATATATTTCTATAAGTTAAACCAAATAATATTTTGAGATAAAGATATTTCTAAAAGATAAAGCAAATATTATTTTATGATATTAAAGATAAATATCTTTCTTAAATATTAAGCTAGGGTTTTAGATCTACTATACTTCTATTACTATATATATACTCCTTTACATATTATTTTGAAATACACGACTACACACGAAATACACAAGCAATCACACGGCATACATACTTACTTGTGTTGATTTTCCAAAATCGGTTTAAAGCAAACCCTTGAGCAAAATATTTATTATTTTTATATTTTGTTTTTCAAAAGAGTCGTGCATCAATTATTATCAATCGTTTGAGTAAAATACGTTATTGAATAATAGTACATCATTATAAGCTTACAATTCTTTAACGGGAATTTGTGTGAGTTATATTGTACTTTCTTATTAACGTAAGATAGTATAGAGTATTTAGCGATACTCACCTTGAGTTATAATCATAGTGTTGATTATACGAGTGGGTTGATAATTTTTGTAATCCGTAGAAAGGTACTAAGAATTATTAATCGAGAATAGTTGACGTAGGTTTCAACGTGTGAAACTGAACCACTTCAAAAATCCGTGTGCCTCTCTCTACTCTCTTTATTTTTCGTTATTTCGTTACTTACGCTTACTTTGATTAATTAATTAGTTGATTTTAATTCATAAGATCAAATAATTAATTACATATCATATAAATCGAAAAAGTGGGGCTAGTTTTTAATACTCAATTCACACCCCCCCCCCCCTCTTTCGTATTCGATCAATAGACTCTACAGGTTCTTTCTTCCTCTGGCGTAGCTCCCTACCCTGATGCCACTCTTGGGGCTTTGCGAGAGAAGCACCCGGTCGCCCCATCTCCTTTCTTGCCTCCTTTTCCTGTGGATCATCATTCTCTTGTTGCCTCTTCGGCTGTGGTTTTGGATATGATTCGTAGTTTTCCACGTGGCACTTCTTGTGGGAGGGATGAGTTTCGTGCCCAAGACCTCATGGACTGCTTGACTGGCGCTGCGGTAGCTATCTCTGATGATCTGATCGCTTTTATTACTAGGGTGGTCAATCTTTTTCTTGAGGGCAGATGTTCACATGCTTTTGGTGAGTACATTGTCAGCGCTCCGCTCACGCCGCTTGTTAAACCTGATGGTGGTGTTCATCCTATTGCTGTTTGCACCGTCTGGACACGTCTTGTTTATAAGGTAGGTGCTTGTTTGGTTGGTCCTTCTTTGTGTTCTTATTTTGCAGGTCTTCGATTTGGGGTTGGGGTGTCCGGTGGAGGAGAGGTTGTCTTGCATGCCTTGAATCGGTTCATTGAGGCTCGTGGTGGTAATGTGGGGCTTTCTATGTTGCTGGTTGATTTCCATAATGCTTTCAACCTTGTTGATCGTGTTACCATGCTTCTGGAAGTTCGCCGTCGTTGCCCGATTCTTTCCCGTTGGGTGGAGTTCTTTTACTCTAGTTCGGCCCGTCTTTATTATGAGGAACATTGTTTGTTGTCTTGGCAGCGAGTCCAGCAGGGAGATCCTTTGGGACCCCTTGATTTTCGCTTTGGTTTTGCATCCCTTGGTGTGCAAGATACATAACTCTTTTGATTTGAGTTTGCAAGCTTGGTACTTGGATGATAGCACCATTGTTGGGGATACTTTGGAGGTAGGGAAGGTATTGGATTTGATTATGGCAGATGGTCCTCAGTTTTGTCTCCATCTTAATGTCGCTAAGACTGAGGTTTTTTGGCCTATTGAGGATCCCCGGAGTCGACTTCCTGGTGTTTTCCCTTCTTCTATTGCCCGGCCTTTGCGTGGTGTCTCTGTTTTTGGTGGGGCTGTCAGTACTTGCCTTAGTTTTGGCAGTGAACTTGTGGCGAAGAGAGTGACTAAGACCATCGAGCTTATGGATTTGGTTGATATGATTGAGGACCCGCAATGTGAGTTGCTTCTGCTTAGAGCTTATATTGGTATTTCTAAGCTCTACTTTACCCTTCGTACTTGTTCACCGGGGGTCTTTAGGTCTTTCCATCATCGTTTTGATGCAGCGCTTTGTTCTAGCTTGGAACGTATTGTCACTGCATCTGGGCCTGGTTTTGGGGATTGGCAGTGGCACCTTGCCACTTTTCCTTTTCATCTTGGTGGGCTCGGTGTTTATGCTGCCAGAGATGTTTTTCATTATTCTTTTCTGGCGTCCCGTTTGCAGTCTGCAGAGTTGAAGGCTAAGCTACTACGACCTTCTTGTATTGTGGATGCTGGTCCTACTTTCGACGATGCCTTGCGGGTGTTCTCTGAGATTACAGGTTCTGCCTTTTTACGTGATCCTAGTGAAATTGTTGCCCCTAAACTTATGAAGAAACTGGCAGATATATATTTTGCGGGGATTGTTGTTACTGCAGAATCTGTTTTCTCTTTGACACCGCGGCAGCTTGCGTTATGGAAGTCTCAGCAGGGTGCCCACTTCTCTTATTGGTTGCGTGCGGTTCCTATCTCTGGGTTGGTTCAGCCTATGAACGGTAGGATTTCCCGTAGTGTGCTGGGGTATCGACTGGGTATTCCGTTATTCGTGGTATCTAGGCCTTGTCCGGCTTGCTCTCGGGTTTTTGCTGATGATATTTATGGGGACCACGCTGTTTCTTGTACTGGCACTGTGGGTGATAAGCATCGGAATAACCTCGTCCGTGACACCTAATTCGACATTTGCTATAGGTCTGGAATTTCTATGGGTAGGAAGGTGGATATCGGTTTAGTTGACGGACATGGCGGCTCTCTTCGTCCTGTGGATTTGCTGCTCTATTCCTGGGACAGAGAACGTGATGTCTGTGTTGATTTGACAAGGTCTTCGCCCTTGACTCAGACAAGATTGGCCGATTTTGTGCCCGGACGGGTTTTCGCTGATGCTACTCAACGAAAGTGTGCTAAGTATGGGGATTTATGCGCGGCTGCTGGTTATGGTTTCATTTCCTTCTCTTTCTCTTCGCTTGGGGAGCTGGGTTCGGATGCTGTTGACTTGCTTAAGCAGATCCGGAAATTCTCGGGTGGCCGCTTATATTTTTACTAGACTTAGCTTTGCTGTAGCTAAGGGTGTGGGGGCCCAGATTGTCTCTCGGCTTCCCACCAATTTCATGTAAACTTGTCATTTTTTTATTAATGAAAGCTGCGCGCATCTAATAATAATAATAATAATAAAAATAATAATAATAATAATAATGATAATAATAATAATAATAATAATAATAATAATAATAATAATAATAATAATAATAATAATAATAATAATAATAATAATAAATAATAATAATAATAATAATAATAATAATAATAATAATAATAATAATAATAATAATAATAATAATAATAATAATAATAATAATAATAATAAGAATAATAATAATAATAATAATAATAATAATAATAATAATAATAATAATAATAATAATAATAATAATAATAATAATAATAATAATAATAATAATAATAATAAGGGATGGGCTTCGTGCTCAACACCTTATGAACTGTTTGAGTGGTGCAGTCGTGGCTGTCTTTGATGATTTGATCGCTTCTGTTACTAGGGTGGTTAATCTTTTTTTGGAGGGTCGGTGCCCTGCAGCCCTTGGTGAGTACATTGTCAGCGCTCCGCTTACGCCGCTTGTTAAACCGGGCGGGGTTGTTTGTCCTATCGATGTTGGCACTGTCTGGAGACGTCTTGTCTCTAAGGTTGGTGCTTGTTTGGTTGGTCCTTCTTTGTCTACTTATTTTGTTGGCCTTCAGTTTGGGGTTGGGGTGTCCGGTGGAGGGGAGGCTATATTGCATGCCTTGAATCGGCTCATTGAGACCCTTGGTGGTGATGTGGGATTATCTATGTTGCTAGTTGATTTCCATAATGCTTTCAACCTTGTTGATCGTGTGACTATGCTACAGAAAGTCCGCCGTTGTTGTCCGGTTCTTTCCCGTAGGGTGGAGTTTTGTTACTCTAGCCATGCCCGTCTTTATTATGGGGAGCATTGCTTGTGGTCTTGTTAGGGTGTTCAGCAGGGTGATACCTTAGGCCCTTTACTTTTCGCTTTGGTTTTGCACCCCATAGTGTGTAAAATTCGGGACTCTTTTGATCTTAGTATGCAGGCCTGGTATTTGGATGATGGCACTATTGTTGGGGACACTTTGGAGGTGGGAGCTGTTTTTGATTTGATTATGGTAGAGGGGCCTCGTTTTGGTCTCCATCTTAATGTGGCTAAGACTGAGGTCTTTTGGCCTATTGAGGATCGCCTTCCCGGTGTTTTCCCCCATACTATTGCTCGGCCCTTGCGTGGTGTCTCTCTTTTGGGTGGACCTTTCAGTACTTGTCCTATTTTTGGCAGTGACCTTGTGGCGAGGAGGCTGACTAAGACCATTGAGCTTATGGACTTAGTCGCGAGGATTGAGGACCCGCAATGCGAGTTGCTTTTGCTTCGTGCTTGTACTGGTATTTCTAAGCTCTTTTTTTCTCTTCGTACTTGCTCCCCGTGAGTCTTTGGGTCTGTCCATCTTCGCTTTGATGTAGCACTTCGTTCTAGCTTGGATTGTATTGTCACCGCGTCTGGGCCTGGTTTTGGAGATTGGCAGTGGCACTTTGCCATTTTCCCTTTTCAGTTGGGTGGGCTCAGTGTTTATGCTGCGGGGGATGTTTTACATTATTCTTTTCTTGCTTCCCGTTAGTAGTCTGCAGGTTTGCAGGCTATGCTCCTACGACCTTCTAGGATTGTAGATGCTGGTTCTACTTTCGACGATGCCTTACACGTGTTTTCGGAGGTTACAGGTTCTGACCTTTTACGTGATCTTAGTGAAATCGGTGCCCCTAAACTTATGAAGAAATAGGTAGATATATATTTCGCGACGTTTGCTGCTTCTTCAGAATCTGTTTTCTCTTTGACACCGCGTCAGCTTGCGTTGTGGAAGTCTCATCAAGGTGCCCACTCCTCTGATTGGTTACGTGTGGTTCCTATCTCTGGGTTGGGTCAGACTATGTTTAGGAGGACTTATCGTAGTGTGCTGGGGTATCGACTGGGTGTCCCGTTATTCACGGTATCTAGGCCTTGTCCTGCTTTCTCTCGGGTTTTTGCTGATGATGTGTATGGGAACCACGCTATTTCTTGTACTGGTACTGTGGAAGTTAAGCATCGGCATAACCTCGTTCGTGACACCTTATTCGACATCTGCTATAGGTCTGGTATTTCTACGGGCAAGGAGGTTGATATCGGTTTGGTTGACGGGCATGGTGGATCTTTTCGTCCTGCGGATTTGCTACTTTATTCCTGGGACAAAGGTCGTGATGTGTATGTTGATTTGACAGGGTCTTCCCCCTTGACTTAAGACTGGGATGTCCGATTTTGTGCCGGGACGGGTTGTCGCTGATGCTGCTCAGCGCAAATGTGCTAAGAATGGGGATTTATGCGCGGCTGCTGGTTACGGTTTTCTACCCTTCTCTTTCTCTTCCCTTGGAGAGCTGGGCTCGGATGCTATTGACTTGCTCAAGCGGATCTAGAAATTCTCGGTATCTCAGGATGCTGGGGCTCGGGTGGCCGCTTATATCTTTACTAGACATAGTTTTTCTATAGCTAAGGGGGTGGGGGCACAGATTGTCTGTCGGCTCCCCCACCAACTTCTTGTAAACTTTATATTTTATTTTAATGAAAGCTGCGCGCATCTTATAATAATAAAAAAATAATAAAAAAATAAAATAAAATAATAATAATAATAATAATAATAATAATAATAATAATAATTATAATAATTATAATAATAATAATAATAATAATAATAATAATAAAAAGAGATGGTTAAAGAGAGGGAGAGAGAAGGAGTAGGGTTTCGTGCGGTTGCCTCGTCTGCTGCCTGCGTTGCTGCCACTCCGACCACCGCCACCCAGCCAGACCATCTAGACCTCACGTCGCTGGCTGTGGTGGGGTAGTTGGTGGTTCGCATTTAGAGAAGGAGAAGGAGTAGGGTTTCGTGCTGCGTTGCTGCCTGCGTTTTGTCTGCTGCGCGCGTCTGTGCGACTCTGCCACCATCACCAAGTGCGTCCGATCGTGTCCTCTGGGCGGCGGTTCGTCTTGCCAGACATTGTTTGGCCTGCTGCTGGTGTTTCTAGGGCCTGTGTTTGGTCTACGTCGTGCGTCGTCGGGAGTTGGTGTATTTGGCTTGCCGGATTCTTGCCGGATTCCACTGCTCCTCTCCAGGCACGGGCCGGATTCCGCTACCCCTCTATAGGCGGTTGTCTCCGGTGTCCTATAGCAGGGCAGGTATAGTTTCGTTTGCGGCGCGTCGGTTTCGGCTTAGGTTTCCTTTGTGGTGGTTCCTTCCGTCTGGTGGTCGCCGGCTATATCATGGCTTGCTGCTGGCTAGGTGACGGCTTGGACTCTAAATGGCGGGTCTCTTCGCGGTGTGGTCGTCCGTCGGCCTATTGTGCGTGTGGCGTGGCCATGGACGTGAGTTTGTGTCTTTCTTTTTAGGTTTCATCTTTTATTTTTTTATTTTTTTTTACCTTTTTCTTCTTCATGCCTGCTTTGGTCCGGTTCCATTGTCCTTTCTCGTGTATTCATGAGTGTCCGGATGGTCGTGGTAAGAGCCTTACTAAGGCCGCCTGACAAAAGCATTTTCAGGATCGGCATTGTATTGATGGTGCTATGGGTCTGACCCGTCAAAGTCTTTCTGATAGTCTGACGGTTTTCTCTAATGCCGAGATTACCTTTCGCTCTAGGTGTCGGCATGGTCGGGGTGATTTTGTTGCGCTCCGAGATTGTGGTGATGGCATTGTTCGCTTTATTATTCACTGTATCCCTAGACCTCCGGCTCCGTCTCACTCGGTTCTTTCGGCTGATGCTGGGGTTGAGCCTGTTCAATGGTCCGTGTCTTCGCTTGATTGTTTATTTTCTTTGGGCCTTCGCACCTTGAAATCTATTCCTCCTAAGTGTCGTTTCGGGTTTGCTCGTGTTTTGAAGGGGGTCTTGGATGATGTGGCTGACTCGCCTGGTGACCTCTCCTGCTGGGTTCGTTTGCTTGTGTTGCCCCTTTGTCTACTTAAGACCTTCGTTCCTAGGAGTAATCTTGAGTCTAGGACTGCTGTTAGGCGACAGCGTCAGGAGGAGAGTATTATCAGGGCTATTCTTGCTTGGAGGGTGCCTAGAGGGGGTTTGCAGCTTTTACAGGAGTGTTTAGCTGAGGTTTCACCTTCGTTTTGTGTGGAGGAGGATGTGGATTTGAGTGAGCAAAACGTCCGCCAGTGTCGGCGGAAGATTTGTGATGGTCATTATACTGCAGCTGTTAGGGTGCTTTCTTCCTCCGGCGTCGCCTCATACAATGATGTCACTCTTGTTGCCTGTGGATCATCATTCTCTTGTTGCCTCTTCGGCAGTGGTTTTGGATATGATTCGTGGTTTCCCGCGTGGCACTTCTTGCGGGAGGGATGGGCTTCGTGCCCAACACCTTCTGGACTGTTTGAGTGGTGCTGATGTGGCTGTCTCGGATGATTTGATCGCTTCTATTACTAGGGTGGTTAATCTTTTTCTGGAGGGCCGGTGCCCTGTATCCCTTGGTGAGTACATTGCCAGCGCTCTGCTCACGCCGCTTGTTAAACCAGGCGGGGGTGTTCGCCCTATCGTTGTTGGCACTGTCTGGAGACGTTTTGTCTCTAAGGCTGGTGCTTGTCTGGTTGGTCCATCTTTGTCTGCTTATTTTGCTGGCCTTCAGTTTGGGGTTGGGGTGTCCGGTGGAGGAGAGGTTATCTTGCATGCCTTGAACCGGCTCATTGAGGCCCGTGGTGGTGATGTGGGACTGTCTATGTTGCTAGTTGATTTCCAAAATGTTTTCCACCTTTTTGATCGTGTGACTATGCTACAGGAAGTCCGCCGTCGTTGTCCGGTTCTTTCCCGTTGGGTAGAGTTTTGTTACTCTAGCCCTGCCCGTCTTTATTAAGGGGAGCATTGTTTGTGGTCTTGTCAGGGTGTCCAGCAGAGTGATCCTTTAGGCAAGCATGGTATTTGGATGATGGCACCATTGTTGGGGACACTTTAGAGGTGGGGAGAGTTTTGGATTTGATTATGGCATATGGGCCTCGTTTCGGTCTCCATCTTAATGTCGCTAAGACTGAGGTCTTTTGGCCTATTGAGGATCCTCGGAGAAGGCTACCAGATGTTTTCCCCCCTTCTATTGCTCGGCTCTTGTGTGGTGTCTCTGTTTTGGGTGGACCTGTCTGTACTTGTCCCATTTTTGGCAGTGCGCTTGTGGCGAGGAGAGTGACTAAGACCATTGAGCTTATGGACTTAGTCGCGAGAATTGAGAACCCGCAATGTGAGTTGCTTCTGCTTTGGGCCTGTACTGGTATTTCTAAACTCTATTTTGTCCTCCGTACTTGCTCCCCGGGGGTCTTTGGGTCTGTCCATCTTCGCTTTGATGCAGCGCTTTGTTCTAGCTTGGAACGTATTATCACCGCGTCTGGGCCTGGTTTTGGGGATTGGCAGTGGCGCCTTGCCACTTTTCCTTTTCATTTGGATGGGGTCGGTGTTTATGCTGCGGGGGATGTTTTACACTATGCTTTTCTGGCTTCCCATTTGCAGTCTGCAGTTTTGCAGGCTACGCTCCTGCGGCCTTCTAGTATTGTATGTGCTGGTCCTACTTTTGACGATGCCTTGCGAGTGTTCTCGGAAACTACAGGTTCTGATTTTTTACGTGATCCGAGTGAAATCGCAGCCCTTAAACTTATGAAGAAATTGGCAAATATATATTTCGCAACGGTTGCTGTTTCTTCGGAATCTGTTTTCTCTTTGACACTGCGTCATCTTGCGTTGTGGAAGTCTCAGCAGGGTGCCCACTCCTCTGATTGGTTGCGTGCGGTTCCTATCTCTGGGTTGGGTCAGACTATGAACATGAGGACTTACCGTTGTGTGCTGGGGTATCGCCTCGGTGTTTCGTTATTCGCGGTATCTAGGCCTTGTCCAGCTTGCTCTCAGGTTTATACTGATAATGTGTATGGGGACCACGCTGTTTCTTGTGTTGGTACTGTGGGGGTTAAGCATCGACATAACCTCGTTCGTGACACCTTATTTGACATATGTTATAGGTCTGGTATTTCTGCGGGTAAGGAGGTTGATATCGGTTTAGTTGGCGGGAACGACAGATCTCTTCGTCCTGCGGATTTGCTTCTTTATTACTGGGACAGAGGGCGTGATGTGAGTGTTGATTTGACAGGGTCCTCCCCCTTGACTCAGACTGGGATGTCCGATTTTGTGCCGGGACGGGTTATCGCCGATGTTGCTCAGCGCAAATGTGCTAAGTATAAGGACGGGCTATGCTTTCCTACCCTTCTCTTTCTCTTCGCTAGGGGAGCTGGGCTCGGATGCTGTTGACTTGCTCAAGCGGATCATGAAATTCTCGGTATCTCAGGATGCTGGGGCTCGGGTGGCCGCTTATATTTTTGCTAGGCTTAGTTTTGCTATAGCTAAGGGGTGGGGGCCCAGATTGTCTTTCGGCTCCCTACGAACTTCATGTAAACTTTACATTTTATTTTAATGAAAGCTGCGCGCATCTTATTATAATAATAATAAATAAATAAATAAAATAATAATAATAATAATAATAATAATAATAATAATAATGATAATAATAATAATAATAATAATACAATTAGGGGTGGTCAATCTTTTTCTTGAGGGCAGAAGTCTACTAGCTCTTGGTGAGTACATTGACAGCGCTCCGCTCACGCCGCTTGTTAAACCTGGTGGTGGTGTTCGTCCTATTGCTGTTGGCACTGTCTGGAGACATCTTGTTTCAAAGGTAGGTGCTTGTTTGGTTGGTCCTTCTTTGTGTTCTTATTTTGATGGTCTTCAGTTTGGGGTTGGGGTGTCCGGTGGAGGAGAGGCTGTCTTGCATGCCTTGAATCGGTTCATTGAGGCTCGTGGTAGGGATGTGGGGCTTTCTATGTTGCTGGTTGATTTCTAGAATGCTTTCAACCTTGTTGATCGTGTTACCATGCTTCTGGAAGTTCGCCGTCGTTGCCTGATTCTTTCCCGTTGGGTGGAGTTGTGTTACTCTCGTCTTGCCCGTCTTTTTTATGGGGAACATTGTTTGTGGTCTTGTCAGAGAGTCCAGCAGGGTGATCCTTTGGGCCCCTTGCTTTTCGCTTTGGTTTTGCATCCCTTAGTGTGCAAGATACGAGACTCTTTTGATTTGAGTTTGCAAGCTTGGTACTTGGATGATGGCACCATTGTTGGGTATACTTTGGAGGTGGGGAAGGTGTTGGATTTGATTATGGCAGATGGTCCACAGTTTGGTCTAAATCTTAATGTCGCTAAGACTGAGGTTTTTTGGCCTACTGAGGATCCCTGGAGTCGACTTCCTGGTGTATTCCCTCCTTCTATTTCCTGGCCTTTGCGTGGTGTATCTGTTTTGGGTGGGCCTGTCAGTACTTGCCCTAGTTTTGGCAGTGAGCTTGTAGCGAAGAGAGTGACTAAGACCATCGAGCTTATGGATTTGGTTGCTAGGATTGAGGACCCGCAATGTGAGTTGCTTCTGCTTAGATCTTGTACTAGTATTTCTAAGCTCTACTTTACCCTCCGTACATGTTCGCCTAGAGTCTTCGGGTCTGTCCATCTTCGTTTTGATGCAGCACTTCGTTCTAGCTTGGAACGTATTGTCACCGCGTCTGGGCCTGGTTTTGGGGATTGGCAGTGGCGCCTTACCACGTTCCCTTTTCATCTTGGTGGGCTCGGTGTTTATGCTACCGGGGATGTTTTTCATTATGCTTTTCTGGCTTCCCGTTTTCAGTCTGCAGATTTGCAGGCTAAGCTACTACGGCCTTCTGGTATTGTGGATGCTGGTCCTACTTTCGACGATGCCTTGCGGGTGTTCTCTGTGATTACAGGTTCTGCATTTTTATGTGATCCTAGTGAAATCGCCGCCCCTAAACTTATGAAGAAACTGGCAGATATATATTTTGCGAGGATTGCTGCTACTGCAGAATCTGTTTTCTCTTTGACACCGCGCCAGCTTGCGTTATAGAAGTCTCAGCAGGGTGCCCACTCTTCTGATTGATTGCGTGCGGTTCCTATCTCTGAGTTGGGTCAGACTATGAACGGTAGGACTTAC